>PVHT021183629.1:22821689-22858531 GCA_004024745.2 Catagonus wagneri
GCAACAGCCAGAACGCCGTTCCTCCAGTGTACTTGGCTGCAGGAGGTGCCGTCTCGTACCAGTGCTCCATCCCCAAGGGTTTCTGGAAATCCTTGAGAAATATACTTACGGGCTCTCCAAATCCCTGCCGGTGTCTGCTCGGCCAGCCGTCCAGCTCCAGACCACCGTTGTTTGGAGGACCACTTCTCCAGGCCAGGAAAATAGCATTTCTTACTCTCAGCATCTTTGCTCCCCGCCCAGACGTGGGCTCTCCCCTGAGTGTCTCAAAGCACAGCTAATCTGAGGCTCGACCAGGGAATGAAACTTTACTGAGGGCTTGGAGATAGCAGAGGAGACTGGTGAAACGTGTATCTTTTTTTTTTTCCCTATGTTTTATATATATAAAAAATAGTAGTTGACTGCTCACCAACCCCGCAATCCAGGACCTTGCACAGGGACTCAGCCCCATTCTCAGTGACCACCATGCGCTGCTATATTGCAGGGCCCGGTTTCCTTCCAACAGAAGCGAGGGTATCTTTGTTCATGAATTTCCCGAGTTCAGATTCTCAATTGTCCAAGAGTGTTTCCCCCATGATCTTGGGGCTGGGGCCAGCCTTTCCACAAAAGTGCATTCTTCGACCATATTTTGCTGAGCATTCTAGCCCCATATTAGTTCAAAACTCTCAATTCCAGAATCGGGTCTTGTCTTTGTCTTGGCGAAACAAAGGCTCGTCGAAGTAGTCATCTAAAAATACAAAAACTCGGAGTTCCCGTCGTGGCGCAGTGGTTAAAGAATCCGACTAGGAACCATGAGGTTGCGGGTTCGATCCCTGCCCTTGCTCAGTGGGTTAACGATCCGGCGTTGCCGTGAGCTGTGGTGTAGGTTGCAGACGCAGCTCGGATCCTGCGTTGCTGTGGCTGCGGTGTAGGCCAGTGGCCACAGCTCCGATTAGACCCCTAGCCTGGGAATGTCCACATGCCGCGGGTACGGCCATAAAATGACAAAAGGCAAAAAAAAAAAAATTAAAAAAAAAAAAAAATAAAAATACAAAAACTGAAAATACTAAAAATTCCATGTGGGAGTTCCCTGGTGGCCCAGTGGTTAAGGACCTGATGTTGTTACTGCTGGGGCTCGATTTCACTGCTGCGGCAGAGGTTCGATCGCTGGCCCGGAACTTTCCCATGCTTCAGGCGCAGCGAATAAAAGAAAAGAACAAGTAAAATTAAAAATCGGGAATATAAAGCGTTCTTGTTGTAGCTCAGCAGAAAGAACCCAACGAGTATCCATGAGGATGCGGGTTCGATCCCTGGCCTCGCTCAGTGGGTTAAGGATCCAGCGTTGCCGTGAGCTGTGGTGTAGGTTGCAGACGCGGCTCAGATCCCACTTTGCTGTGGCTGTGGCGAAGGCCGGCGGCTGTAGCTCCGATTCAACCCCTAGCCTGGGAACTTCCATAAGCCGCCAGGGCAGCGCTAAAAAGAGCAAAAGAAGACAAAGCAAAAAAAGGAAGTAAAAATACACCGTGTACCTCCACAAGGAAATGAGGCCCCCTGCTCTAAAGGAGGAGGCGCACCTTCCTGGGGGTGCCAGGCCCACCCTTTTTCTCAATCAGCAGTGGCCTCCGGCTTCCCCAGAGTATCTGTTTATACTCATAAAAGGCAACGAGCTGGAATACACCCCGAGTTTTTCCCCAAGTCCGAAAAGCAAATCCAGCCTTGTCCTACATTCACAACAGGTGAGAGAATCAAGATTTCATCCTCTTATGAATAGAACATCAGACACATCAGCCATGTGCCAAAGGCTGGTTAAGTAACCCACGGGAGAGACAGACACAAAATTGAACTGCCCACCTGCCCACTTTTGTTGCTGTGGGAAATCACAGGTTGCTGTGGTCACCTGGGACCCCTAACCTCCCTCTTGGACCCTTGTGCTCCTGAAGACTCTTCGGGGCTGTGGCCACCCCCAGCGCCTGGTACTGTGTCTTGCACACACACACACACCTGCCCCCAATAACTGCTCTGCCCTGACACAGTCAAGTGTCTGGGAGGGGAGGAGGTGTCAAGGACTCTTGGCACCAAGGCAGGATGGGCGGAGGCAAGTTGGAAAGGAAGAAAAAGCAGTGAGATTAGCACAGTTGACCTCAACTCAAGGAACCGTCTTTCAAGATCCGAGAGTTTGTGACTCTGCAAAATCAAAACCAAAACCAAAACCACAGCTCTCCTGTTCCCACGTCTTTGCCCTGTGTGTGGTTTTTCTGGGTTGAAATCGCCTTTCCTCCCACCTCCTCTCTTAAAGCCCACCTGCCCTTTTAAGGCCAGCGGGACCCACTGGTCTCCATTCCTGGGGGGTGAGCCTGCATTGGGCTGTCTCTCCCTCCCCCACAGCCCCGGCACAGTGGCTGGAGGTCAGTCTGGTGGTTTGGGAAATGTATTTTGAGACCAGATAGATCCTAATTTGCATCCTAGCTCTGTCTCTGGGGAGCTGGGGCCCACCAGCAGTGCCAGGACTAAGTCCAGATGCTGGGTACCCTAGGCACAAAATGTAAGGTAGCGCTCCCCCTTACAGGTGCTGACTCTGCACCCAAGCGACCCTGAGAATTCACGCCGCCTTAAATTTTGCACCCTGGGTGGCTCATGAGCAGATATTTAGTGTCTCAGTGTCCTCATTAGCAAGAGTGGAGATAATCGTTGTCCCTTCAGGTGGTTATTTTGTGGATCTGATGCAACAGTACATAAAAGGGCTTAACCTGTAGCGAGTGCCCGTGATAATTTTTCAATTATTTTAAAATGATGTTTGTATATGATGACTATGACGTTGCAGGTATTTTATGATTATTCTCTATTATGGCCTGAATAGCAATCACATCGTGTCTACCGAAAGTAAAGATCAGGCTCACAGAACAGTAATGGAGACCTTTTCACCCTTCTTATCCCGAACTGAGGTCATTCTTCTGATTACAAAAAGGAAAAAAAGAAAAGCAGCAAAATCGGGTAGATGTTTTCTTGAAGTTATTGTTGGACCTTGTACCTTAAAAAGAGTCTAGCTCCGCTGGATTATATTTGAGGCTCAGTTCTCAATGTGAAAGGGTGTCCTGCTGGAAAACACACTGGCCTCAGAGGAAAAGATCAGGGGGTCAGAGGAGTGGGCTTGATAGTTGGGTGACCTTGAACTTGCTTCAAAAGCCTTCTGAGCTTCAGTGTTTTTCTCTAAGAGTGAGTCTGCAGCGCCTGCCTCTTTGTGATGGAGAACACCCGAGATAATGGCTCTAAGTGTGGTGCCAGCAGGGAAGGGCTGAACTTTAATTCTGGCTGAACTCACATCTACCTTGCTCTCTTTCCAAGCCAAAGACCACGAATGTCTGCTGGGTTCAAAACAGTGGTTTCTAAAAGTGCCCCCCCCCGCCCCGATTGATGGTATTTTCCTTCCTCTTTACCCAGCCCTAGTCCCTTTGGTCTCGGTGCCAAAGAGGACGACAGCTGCTGCCCCTGCTCTAAATTGCAAGTCTCTGGTGACAGCTACCGTCTTGGTGCAGACACACCCCAGCCTTGGGTTGAGCCCAGCTGCCAGAGATCGTGCTCTCCTCCGATCCCACTCCCTAAATTCTCTGCCTGATCTTGGAGCTGCTTTCCCATCAGCTCCCGTCAACCGAGACTCTGCTCTGGGTCAGGCCCCGGGCTCCGTGCTGGGATCAGGGAGGCAGGCGAAACCTGGCCCTCCCAGAGCCCACCATCAGACACTGGACAAAGGACCCAAGGCCAGCAGTGGGAGGGGCTGAGAAGCATCAGCTCATACTTGGATAAACCTGGATTCAAATTTTGACTCTTGGAGTTCCCATTGTGGCTCAGTGGTAATGAACCCGCCTATGGCATCCGTGAGGACGTAGATTCGATCCCTGGCCCTGTTCAGAGGGTTAAGGATCCAGCGTTGCCCGTGAGCTGTGGTGTAGGTTGCAGACGCAGCTTAGACCCCGCATTGCTATGACTGAGGTGTAGGCCGGCTGTAGCTCTGATTCGACCCCCTAACCTGTGTAGTCCTAAACAGCAAAAAAAAAATTGACTCTGCCACTTACTGGCTTTGTGATGCTGGCAAGTTATCCAGCCTCTCTGGGTGTCTGTTTCCAGATCTGCAAAACCAGCAACCGTCTTATGGACCTCATAGCCACAAAGGTGGAATGAGATAAAGTATGTTAACTCTTCACCCTGTAATTACAAGAGAGGTTCTCAAACTTGATTGCCCATTGTAATCACTCGGGCAGCGTTTAAAAGCTCTAAAGCCCGGACTGCACCCCAGACACAATCCAATCTGAGACTCCAAGGATGGAGCCTGGGCACGAGTATTTTTAAAGACCCCCCCCTGCCCCATATGCGGAGCCACCTTTGGGCACCAGTGGCTTGATCACAGTAAGTCATTCAACAAACACCGGCCACTGTTGACGGTGCTGGTGGGGAAGGGAGGTACAGTTGTAAGAAGCGGCCAGCCCAGCTCCTAAGAATCTGTGCCTGCTGTAGATGCTCCATAAAAGCATCCCTGGTGCTGTCAATCACTGGTTTGGCTCTCAAACACCGCAGGACCCCAGGCAAGATGCTTATGTATCCTGTGACTTCATGCGGTCTTTCTTATAACAAAATCAAGAAGGAGAAACGTTAGAATAATAATCTAAGGCCACTGTAAACAGTTTCTGCAGCAGAAACAATTTTAGACTCATGAGTATATGTTTATAACATTAATCATCACCTTCCTTCTTTACAAAAAGAAGTGACTTCGCTCTATAATTTCTGTGCCATTCCCAGGCCACTACAGTGGATGGAGTTAACCTCACCACCGAGGTCGTCTACAAGAGAGGCCAGGATTATAGGTTTGTGTGCTACGACGACCGGGGCCAAGCCTGCCAGAGCTACCGTGTGCGCTTTCTCTGCGGGAAGCCTGGTAAGCAGCCCCTTGCCGGGACAGAGACACAACCGTGGCTCCGTTCCTTGAGCTGGCAGCTATGCCTTGCGGGTCTGGACAACTGGGGGATCGGCTGCCTCCGGGCATCTCAGTGACACAGTGCTTCTGCCTAGCTCGCGGAGAGCTCTGACGGGTGACACAGAAGCAGTGGGAGGGTCCTTGGAGCTGGCAGCAGCGAGCAGAGCCCCACCCTGCCCGTCTGCCTTTCAGGAAGCGGAAGGGCCAGTCCGAGAACACCAGGCCCTGCCCTGCAGAGACGCGCAGCTCCCTGCCTCTGTGGGTGCTATTATTTTAAACCCCTCTTCCCGAGGTGCTTGTTAGAAGGGGCTGCAAATGGTCGGTTTGTTCTCAGAGACACTTGGCCGTCTCCAGAAGGCAGTCATTAGGGATGGGAGTTCTTCGGAGGGGAGGCTGACAGCTACTGTAAATAACAGTTGAGAGGAGCTGTATTTGTTTTATATCTTTTGCGAAGTGGGTGCGGTGAGGCGGCCGCATTTAACTCTAGCTGCGGAGTTGGTGGAAAATTCCCCTGCCCAGAGCTAATGAATGGCTCTTTTCTGGAAGGGTTTTTGTTGACTTCACAACCTGCACCAAGACTGGGCTGGGGCGAGCCTGGCGATTTGGGTTTTGGATAGGCAGACCTGGCATTTACTGATTTAGGGAGGGGAAGCGAGGAGGCGGGGAGCCGGAAATTTGCCACGAGCAAAGGTTCATCGCTCATCTGTCTCGCTTGGGGTTGCAGTGAGGCCCAAACTCACCGTCACCGTTGATACCAACGTGAACAGTACCATCCTGAATCTGGAAGACGAGGCGCAGTCTTGGAGGCCTGGAGATACCCTGGTAGTCGCCAGCACCGATTATTCCATGTACCAGGCAGAAGAGTTCCAGGTGCTTCCCTGCAAAGCCTGTGCCGCCAACCAGGTCAAAGTAGCAGGTAGGACTGTCACTAGCCCCCTCCCAGGCCAGATGAGTCCGAATATCGTTAGGCATGCAGTTGACCGAAATCACAGCAAATCGGTATCGGTCAGCTATTGCCATAATAATGCTGCATAACAACAACGACAACAAAATATTCTTACTCATGCATCTGCAGGCTCTCTAGGGTTCGGCTTCTCTAGACTAAGCTTGGCTCCAGGCTGAGAGCAGGATTCAGGTCAGCTCCACGCGACTCTCCTTCTTCTCAGGACTTAGGCTTCTCATGGGGAGAAGCCAGCAGAAACTGGGGTGGACTCTTATGGCCTGAGCTCAGAACCAGGCTCTCTCACATGGGTGTTCCATTGGTGGAAACCAATCCCACGGTCCAGCTCAACACAAATGGGGAACCCTGTTTCTCCCATTAAGATCGAGGGGAGGAAATAAATATTTGTGGACAATAACTTAACCTACTACAACATTTTAAATCTCTTTTTCCTATAAAGGAATCTCTTTTACATTTTCCTTTTTTTCTCCTAAATCTTGACTTAGCTGACCTGTCATTTCTGTTATATGAGGTTACTGGAATTACAGATTGTTAGAGGTATAAAAAGAGACCTCAAGTAGAGTCCAGGTCAGTTATTTTTAGTTGAGGGGGTTATGTATCAATTAGAGTTTGGGGTTGTAAGTGACAGAATCCAACTTGACTATTTTCTGCACAAAGGGAGTTCATTGGAAGGCCATTCAGTGTAGAGGAGTAAGTAGAAGCTGGGTAGCCAAGCTGCAAAAGGAGCAGGAACAGGGCAGCTTTAGGGTCCGGGTACCAGGGAGGGATGGGCAGCATCCTTGGGGCATCACTGTCTGCGTGTCCTGGGACATGGTGTTCAGAGGTTACCTTCCATGGAGAGCGCACTGAATGGGCTGGCGTCCCATGTGCTCTTCCCTGGGCTGGGGCACCTTCTGTGACAGTCCCTCCAAGACTGCACTGAGTTGCTCTAAGAGCCTCTAAGACAAAGAGTTGCTCCCCCAAGGAAAACTGAGATATGTGACCAGAAGCAAGGAGAATCAATACTGGGCATTCAGAATATCAGCTGCTACAGGACCGTTGCACCTGGGGAAGTGTTGGAATTAGGGGGTAGGAGGAAGACTGTGGATTGAGAAAGCATAGCCAATGTGTTCAAAATCTCTGTTACTCTGGAAATAACGTTACAGAAAAGTTAAAGTCTAAACAGTCTGTTTGGCTAGTGGAAGTGTGCCTGAGAAAGCATTGAGGGAAGCAAAGCTTTAAAAAGTGAGCTATAGGAGTTCCCTGGTGGCACTGTGGTTAAGGATCCCGTGTTGCCACTGTTGTGCCACAGGTTCGATCCCTAGTTCAGGAACTTCCACGTGCCAAGGGCACGGCCAGAAAGAAAAAACAAATGTAAGAAGTGAGAAACGGTGATGGGGTCTACTGCTTTTATTTGATTCACGGCGGTGGGGGCCTTGGAGGGTGTGGTTGGTGGCGATGAGCCACCGGCACTGCAGCTGTGAGGATCCCGGGACACCAACTCTAAGACTCAGAAATGCAAAAGGAAGGCAGAAGGAAGAGGGCCCCTGGGGAAGGCATTCAGCTCACAGCCCTCCTCTGCACCCCGGTGTCGGGCGCCCAAGGCCGGATACGGCCGTGGTGGGTGCCAAGAGTGACCCTGAGAACGAAGGAGTCAGGTGACATTAGGTCACGCCCACCTTGCCCAACAGCGGCGTGGTTTGGGGGTGACTGATGGAGAGAGTCACTCCAGGTGGCAGTGTTTGGCCAGTGGTTCCAGCTGCTTCTGGAGGCCTATTCAGGCTGGACAGAGAGTGAGACGGGGCAGCTCTGGGCCCTGAGTAGCAAGGGAGAAAAGAGTAAGTGGAGAAGATGCTGGATCTCCTTCAGGACCCCAAGATCCCCTTGGTTTAGGACTGCCTGTGTCTGTGTCTCCACCAGCCTCGCACCTCTGTCCACCCACCTCCTCCAGAGTTATTAGAGGAGAGTGAAGCAACTTGCTCAGAAGCTTTAGCGCTTACATGAAAACAGTGCCTCCTGGTGGACAGCATTAGAAAAGCCTCAGATAGGGAGGTATGTGAAAGAGAAAGAGTGTGTGTGTGTCTGTGTGTCTGTCTGTCCGTCCATCCTGGGACGCTCACGTTTCTCCTCTTCACCTCCAAGCCCGTCCTCTGGCCCCCGTCCCCCATGGACTTGGAGCAAGGACTCCACCTGCTTGGTTCTTTTCCGAACCTGTGGCCCCGCGCACTCAGCAACCCAGCTAGCTTCTCCTCCCCAGGCTGGCTGCAGAGAGCGCCGCAGCCTTCCTGGATTCCTCCTGCCTCACTGCCCCCGAATTCCAGTAAACAGGCCTTTCTGCATTTTAAGGATTTTCTGACGGAAACCAGATGGGGGTAACAAAGTCATGAAAATGTGTGAATCATCTAAAAAAAAATATTTCAAAGCTGTGCCAGCCACAGTGAGGTTCTCAACAGCTCCCGACGTGTTGATGGGAAAACGCCTCAATTCTCTGCACTGCGTTCACTCCCCCACTTCCTGCTCTGCTTATAACCCCCGTGCCCCCCCACCTCTATACCCACACTTGTAAGTAATACTTCTGCTAATTAGTATTAACTTTTATTTTGCATTTCCTGTGATACGCTGAGCACTTTACATAAAACACCTTGTTCATGCTTCCTGATAACCTAACAAGGTGGGGGCTGCCGTTTTCTCTGTGACCCGGATGAGAACACCGAGGTTCATGGAAATTAAAGATCCAGACCTGTGCTTTCCAATATGGTAGCCACCCAGTCACATGTGGCTATTTTTATTGAACTAAAATGAAATAAAATGGGAGTTCCCATCGTGGCTCAGTGGTTAACAAACCCGACTAGTATCCATGAGGATGCAGGTTCGATCCCTGGCCTTGCTCAGTGGGCTAAGGATCTGGTGTTGCTGTGAGCTGTGGTGTAGGTCATAGACATGGCTTGGATCTTGTGTTGCTGTGGCTGTGGTGTAGGCCAGCAGCTATAGCTCCAATTAGACCCTTAGCCTGGAAACCTCCATGTATATATGCCCTAAAAAGACAAAAAAAAAAATTAAATTAAATGTAAAATTCCATGATTCAGTCATAGGCAAATTTCAATAGTTCAGTTAGCCTGGAGGTCCCGTTGTAGCTCAGTGGGTTAAGAACCCACTAGTATCCATGAGGATGAGGGTTCAGTCCCCGGCCTTGCTCAGTGAGCTTAGGATCCAGCATTGCCACAAGCTGTAGTGTAGGTTGCAGATGTGGCTTGGCTCTGGCATCGCTTGGCTGTGTTGTAGGCCGGCAGCTGCAGCTCTGATTCAACCCTAGCCTGGGAACCTCCATGTGCCGCAGGTGTGGCTGTAAAAAGAAAAAAGAAAAAAAAAAGTTCAGTAGCCATATGTGGCTAGTGACTGGTGAATCAGACAACACAGAATAGAGCATTTCTAGGGAGTTCCCATCATGGCTCAGTGGTTAACGAATCCGACTAGGAACCATGAGGTTGTGGGTTCAATCCCTGGCCTTGCTCAGTGGCTTAAGCATCCGGCGTTGCCGTGAGCTGTGGTGTAGGTTGCAGACGTGGCTTGGATCCCATGTTGCTATGGCTGTGCCGAAGGCCGGCGGCTACAGCTCCAGTTAGACCCCTAGCCTGGGAACCTCCATATGCCGCAGGTGCGGCTCTAGATAAGGCAAAAAGACAAAAAAAAAAAAAGTAGAAAAGTGGAAGGGCCGGTACAGACCAAAACTGAGGTACCTAGGCTGTGGCTGGAAGATGGCTGACAATAGCTGGATGGAAGGGGCCACAGAGTTGGGTAAAAAGCTCTTTTGACTCTCAGTTTTTTAAAGATAGGAAGGCCTAGATGAATTTGAAAACAGAACATAAGGAACCCAAATGAGGTGGGAAAAATGAAGCTACTAGAAGGGGTTACTGGAGTCAAGGCAAAAGAGACCGTGGGAAAGGGGGGGCTGGGGCCAGAGGTCCACGCGAGAGAGCATCCTCTCCCCCAAGGCCAGCAGGAGGGAGGAAGGTCATGGCAAGGTCAACACAGAGCAGGGGGCAAGCTCTTTTTCACCATTCTATATGGTACCATAGAAGCATCCAGAGCCCGGCCACAGTGCTGGACACAGAAACTCTAATCTGATTCTTTCTAGAAAATCTCCAGTTGTAGATACACGCTCTGTAGGACCCTGAGGAAGGGAGAACACAGCTTTGCCTACTTCCACAGAGCATGGATCTGCACCGCTTTATAGCAGTGACTTTAAAGGGAGGGTTATGTCCCTAAGCATTCCAGCCGATAGGCGGTCCAGGGCGTGAGCTCTGTGGCACCGTCCAGAATCCAGGTTTCTTCTCTCCTGGGGCCCTGCCATCTCCATGGCTCTCGTGTGCTTGGTGAGTCTGGCTCACCCACAACATCCACCTCCCAGCCCTGGCGACGAGCAGCAGGAGCCACGGATGGGCGCACGCATTGCGCCTGCATCCTAAGACCACAACAGCCTGCAGCGAGGCTGGCAAATGCAGTTGTCCCAGGGAGCCTGTGTCCAGCTAAAGCAGAAGATTCAAGGACAGACCAGTAGAAGGAGAGACAGACCTTGAGGGGCAAACAGCTTTTTCTGCTGTGGGCTTCAGGCATAAGCGTGCACGAACGGCCGTCGCTCCTAGCTCTTCATCCAGGCAGCGTACCTCCTTTGGGCTTCCTTCTTCTCTGCAATGGAGCTCAAGCCACGGGGGCCACGATGCACCACGTGCGCAACAGCTGCAGAAGCACGTGACAGGGTACACGCAGCACCTCTGACTCCCCACGTTCCCCCCTATCTGCCGCAGGGAAACCCATGTACCTGCACATCGGGGAGGAGATAGACGGCGTGGACATGCGGGCCGAGGTCGGGCTCCTGAGCCGGAACATCGTGGTGATGGGCGAGATGGAGGCTAAATGCTACCCCTACAGCAACCACATCTGCAGCTTCTTTGACTTTGACACCTTTGGGGGCCACATCAAGGTAGGGGTCCGCCTGGTTGAGACCGTCAACCCCAGCGGGAGAATTCCCAAGGTGCCATCCTGCGGGCGGGGAGTCTTGGTGGGGAAGGGGTCGGGGGGAGGGGGCAAGAGGTAGCCCGAGGGAAGAGGGCCTTCTAGAAGCCCGGGGAAGTCTTAACGCAGTACCCACTGGTATGCGGCTCCACCCGCCAGTGGGATGCAGGAGAGACGAGAGAAGGAGGTCTCCCTGCTGCCCTGTCACAAGGCCCGCGTCACACTGTGCTCCCCCCCTTCACGGGTTTTCAACCTTTGGCCATGGCTTTCGTCCCTTTCTTCTTTATTTAATCTTGATCATTTCCTGAAAGAATCGGCATTCAGCTCAAAGAAAAAGCCACATTTACAACAGATCCACTTAAATGGAGTTCCCTGGTGGCCCAGTGGCTAAGGACTCGGCATTGTCACTGCTGTGGCTCAGGTTCGATCCCTGGCCTGGGGAATTTGCCTATGATACAGGTGCAGCCAAATAAATTTATACATATATAAATGTATAAATTTATACACATATACGTGTAAAAATTTTATGTATATATATGCATGTAAAATGATTAACAGAGGGGAAGACGGAGTTCCTGTCATGGCTCAGTGGAAACGAATCTGACTAGTATCCATGAGGACACGGGCTCGACCCCTGGCCTCACTCAGTGGGTTAGGGATCCAGCGTTGCCGTGAGCTGTGGTAGAGGTCACAGACGCGGCTCGGATCCCACGTGGCTGTGGCTGTGGTGTAGGCCAGCGGCCGCAGCTCCGGTTCGACCCCTAGCCTGGGAACCTCCATATGTTTCAGATGTAGCCTAACAATAAACACACACACACAAGACCCTCAGCTCAGCATCCGCTTCTTACAGCCAGGGGAAGGGCTCATGTGATGAACCAAGCACAGGCTCTCCCTGCCCCGTGTCCTCCCTTCCCTGGATTCTCCAGCCCCCCTCCTGCTTTTTGCCAGCCTCCCCCAGGTTTTATCCCCCCTCACAACACCCCATGGCTTAAGAGGCAGGACAAGAGGGTTGAGGCTACAGCCCCAGGTGCTGCCCAGTCCTGCTGTCCCCCTCCATCCCCAGCGCATCACTGCCTTGCCGCGTCCCTCTGTCATTGCCTTGTCCCCCCGAGGTAGGAGGAGCCGGGCATCTTAACCCACTGGCAGAGAAGACTTCTGGTTAACGGAGCACCCGAGGCAGGGATTGATGGAGCACTCTGGGGACAACCCGTGTGCACTGTCAGAATGTGGGCACCGGCGAGGGCGACTGGGGACTCATGGACTCCTTCTGACTCACGGCTCTGCTCTCTCAGTTTGCCCTGGGCTTCAAGGCCGCCCACCTGGAGGGCGTGGAGCTGAAGCACATGGGCCAGCAGCTGGTGGGTCAGTACCCAATTCATTTCCACCTGGCGGGCGACGTGGATGAGAAGGGAGGCTACGACCCGCCCACGTCCATCCAGGGCCTCTCCATCCACCACACCTTCTCTCGCTGTGTCACCGTCCACGGCTCCAATGGCTTGTTGGTAAGCACCACCTTCCTGGGCAAACAAGGGATCTAGAGCCCCCCGGCCCACCGCCTCACCCGCTCCCTGCATGCCAGTCTGCCCCTGCTGAGCCCGGGGACCTTGAGCAATGGCAGGATGTTTGGATCCCATGACTTGGTCCACGGCCATTGGGGTTCAAACCATCCTTAGCTCAGAGTTTAGAAGGATGTCAACAGGGAACAGGTCACCAACCAAAGAGGATGGAGAAAATAGGGGCGCATCCTTGACAAAGAGCACCAGAGATGGGTGAGCAGTGGGTTTGTGGGGGTCACTGGGAGTCTAGCCGCTGCTGCATCTCAGTGTCCCTGGGAATCATTCCGTGACTATGTGGCATGACGGATCTGTTACCTTGAGGCAGTGGCAGCAATGCACTAATTTCTTCTTAAACCAAGTGCCGTCAGAGTAGGCATTGCTGGGAGAGATGCCTTCAGTAGTAAAATGGTGTATGTGTGTATACGCGTGTGTGTTTGTGAGAGAGAGAGGGGATTGGTTTTTGGTTTTGGTTTTTTTCAGGGCTGCACCCACAGCATATGGAGGTTCCCAGGCTAGGGGTCTAATCAGAGCTGCAACTGCCAGCTTACGCCACAGCCACAGCCACACCAGATCGGAGCTGACTCTGTGACCTACACCACACCTCACAGCAATGCCAGATCCTTAACCCACTGAGCGAGGCCAGGAATCAAACCCGCATCTTCATGGATACTAGTCAGATTCGTAACCTGCTGAGCCACAACAGGAAGTCCTGTTTCTGATTTGCACCAATGTTTTTGCACTAAACTGACCCTTCTTTAAATGAACTCAACTTATATACATAATCCTCTATAAACTTTTAAAGCTGAACGTCACAAACTGGCACCCTGCAAGCTGAACCCAGCTTGTGCTTTGTTTGGCTGACGCGGTGTTTAGAGAAGCATTTGATAATTTTCACACTAAACCGATAATTTTGCACGAAATGGAATTTTAAGTGAACTAAACTCATATCCTCTAGGAACTTTTAAACCAGATGTCACAGAACGGCACCCAGCATGCTGAACCCAATGGCCAGATGTGTTTTGTTTGGCTTAGGTGTTTAAAGAAACATTTGAATTACTTTTCATCACCTAAAAATATAGAGGTGGGAGTTCCCTGGTGGTGCAGGAGGTTAAGGATCCAGTGTTGTCCCTGCTATGGTTCAAGTCACTTCTCTGTCACGGGTTCAAGCCTAGCACAGGAACTTCCACGTGCTGTGGGTGTGCCCCCCCAAACGTAGTGATTTCAGGTAGACATCTGGATTCTTGGCTTCTCCTGAACAGTAGACTGGATTAGCAGCACCAGACCCATACTCCTGCTTGGCAGCAACGGACTGGGGCACAGCCCCAGCATCCCACCGAGCCGGGCCGTCCCCTCTGACTTACCCACGCCCATCACATCCGGGGGCATTACAGTAAATGCCCCAGGCCAGGCCACTCCTCCTGTCCCCTGTTTACCTCCATGGGCACTTGAGTTTGTGACCCCAGCTTTCATCCAAACATAACGATGTGTCTCTCCACGCACACGATGATGGGAAGTTGAGGAGGCCTGGCAGCACGTGGCTGGTGAAGCTGTTTTCAGTTGCAGTCTCTGTGCTCTTGTATATTAGAAAGGAGTGTCCGCTTTCTCTGTGTTTTTTTTTTTATTATTTTTTGATATATAATGGTTTTTTATTTTTTCTGTTATAGCTGGTTTATAGTGTTCTGTCAATTTTCTACTGTACAGCGTGGTGACCCGGTGACACATACATATATAGATTGATCACAAGGGATTAGACATAGTTCCTGGTGCTATACATCAGGATCTCATTGCCTATCTATTCCAAAGGCAGTGTCTACATCTACTAACCCCAGACTCCCACTCACTCCCTTCCCCTCCCCCTTGGCAACCACAAGTCTGTCTCCAAGTCTCTGTGTTTTAAATGCTCTGATTTAAAGCCCGCTGAGGGGGAGTTCCCATTGTGGCGCAGCAGTAACGAATCTGACTAGTATCCATAAGGATGCGGGTTCCATCCCTGGCCCTGCTCAGTGAGTTAAGGATCCGGTGTTGCCGTGAGCTATGGGGTAGGTTGCAAATGTGGCTCAGATCTGGCGTTGCTGCAGACATGGTGTAGGCTGGCAGCTGCAGCTCCGATTCCACCCCTAGCCTGGGAACTTCCATATGCTGTGGGTGTGGCCCCAAGAAAGAAGGAAGGGAGGGAGGAAGGAAGAAAGAAACCCACTGAGGGAAAAGACCCACTGAGGGAGTTTCCATGTAGCTCACTGGGCTAAGGATCCAGCGTTGTCACTGCTGTGGTGCAAGTTTGATCCCTGGCCTGGGAATTTCTATATGCCATAGGCATGCCTCCCCTCCCCCCAAAAAATCCACTGTGGATAGAGAGCACGGGCTTTGGGGCCCAGTCTAGAAGGGCCCGGGTATAAGGGCTTGGTCCACATGTCATGAGTCATGGGCCGCTGGCAAGTTGCTTACCCTCTAAACCATCAAGTGGAGAAATAACAGCAAACACATGGAGTCTGAGGTGCCAGCACCACGAGGGAGAACACCCAAGACCCAGGACCCTGCCCACTGCACTTCTGAGCCAGTGCTGCCCCGGAGCCAGGGTGCCCTCCTGCAGGCATAGAGGGCTGCAGCTGGAGCAGTTGCTGGGAAACGTGGCCTTTTTTTCTGGTTTAAGAAAGAAGCAAAGGGGAGTTCCCGTCATGGCTCAGTGGTTAACGAATCCGACTAAGAACCATGAGGTTGCGGGTTCGATCCCTGGCCTTGCTCAGTGGGTTAAGGATCCGGCGTTGCCGTGAGCTGTGGTGTAGGTTGCAGACGCGGCTCGGATCCCGTGTTGCTGTGGTTGTGGCGAAGGCCGGCGGCACAGCTCCTGTTAGATCCCTAGCCTGGTAACTTCCACGTGCCACGGGTGCGGCTCTAGATAAAGCAAAACGACAAAAAAAAAAAAGAAAGAAGCAAAGGAAGAAGTTTTTTGCAGAATCGGACAGACAACAGGATTTAGAATGAATTCAGGTCAGGGGTGCAGTAGAAAACACAGGATGCACTTGAGCTCTGGGTTCTCCATCTGGCTGCCAGTCACTGGCCGTGTGACCTGGGGCCGGTCATTCTACCTTCCCAGGCCTCAGTTTCCTCTTCTGTAAAATGGGGAGCAAAGCACATGGAAGTGCCAAGCCAAGGGCCTGGTGTGCCCTGGGCCCTGGGAGCAGGCATTCAGTGGTTCTGTTTGCCCGCATGGTTTGCTGAGTGAAAGCAATGACAGCAGTCCCAGGCCTTCCCACCCAGGTTAGTGACCAAGCTGGGAACGTGTGGTGAAAAGAACAATGCGGATCTGGGGAAGAAGGGTAAAAGGCCCGAGTCTTAGGAGCTTTCCTTCAAGCATTTATCTAAAGTTTTGTCATTCGCTTTAGCAGAAATTTGGCTATGTTTAGTATTCTACTAGTAATACGCTACTAGGAATTAATCTGGGACCACAGGTGTAAAATGGAACCGTTCTATGCAAACAAGGACGTAGGGTCACAAAATCGCCCCGATGACCTTCCCCCTCCAGTGTGTATACAGTGCAAGAAAGAAGTTTTTGTTTAAAACGATCACAAACAGGAGTTTAATGTTCCTCAAGAGAAAAATATCGAGGTTACTAGAAGTCTGTATCTCCAGGTCTGGGCTGGTTTGAGTGGAAGCTGTTCTGAATCTCACATACATATGCACACGCGCGTGTGCTCACACCTGCACGCACACACTCAGATGGCTGTCTTTCCCGTCGTCTTGCTGTGTGACCTTGGTTAGGACTTCAGTTTCCTCACACAGGCTACGCAGACCAGGATGACTATCTATCATGACCTTTCAGTTTGAAAAAAGTATGTGCAATATTTCCAGCCACCTTAGTAATAGCAAACCTTCCTCTGAGCAGTGACCTTGGGTTTCAGCGGAGAATGAGCTCATGCGGAGGAAGTGGGGCAAGAAGTGCTACAGGTGGGGCCAGGGGAGGGGGGGGGACTGCTCTCCGGGTGGGAGTGGGAGAGGGGCACCTTGGGCCACGCTGGGAGGGAGCATCTCTGCGGGGATGCAGGTCCTGGAGAGGCTGGGAGAGTTCGTACAGGCTAGGCGTCGGAGTTAATGAAGTCAGGCAGGTGACCGAGAGCGGTGCGGGGTGGGATGGGAGGCGGGCGGGGAGTGGCCACAGAAGTGGCTCCTTTGGAATAGCCAGGTAGGTGAGTTGCACCTACTGCAGAGACAGATTTTTGGAGTCAGAGCCTTGGACATCTTTTTAGAACCCAAAGACCTGGCTGTCCTGCAACCTAGAGGCTTCCTCCCGCCTGGCCCCCGGGGATGCAGGCCAGCAGATGGGGAGAGCCTCCATCAGCTCCCTGGATATCATGCAGGAGCCGTGCTTAGCCAAGGTGCCAGCACAGCCTTAGCCTGGTGGCCATGAGGGGCTCCGACTACATTCCACTCAGGGCCACGCTTGATGTCCCAGCTGGTGGTTAGGATCTGGAGCCTGCAGGCCTAGGCGGCCTTTCAAGGTGAAACCAAACGGCTGTGGCTTTGAATCTCGGTGAAGTACAGGTTTCTCTGAGCCAGAGAGGCAGCAGGATAATGGAGGGCATTCTGCGCCTTCTCCAAGAGCCACTCCGCCCCCCAAAGGGAGTTGGGGTTTTATGGATTGGCACCTCACCCGGTAAAGCCTCCTCCACGGGGGTGGATGGTTTCCTATTCAGAAATGCTGCCTTGGGAGCTGGACTCTCTCCACCAATATTTTACGTTTGCTCCCTTCATTTTGGCTCAAAGGATTTACCAACGGCTATGTTTGGGAAGATGTTTTTAGCTGATGGGATGAAAGGAAGCCAACAGCAGACAAAGACTGTATTCTGATTTAGCGTGCATAGGCCACTCAAGACCATCACGAATGCGTTTTCTCTAACGCCACCCCAATCTGGAGATGCCCTAGACCCCAGACAGTCACCAGCTTACTGGAAAAAAGGGTTCCTAAGGTAGGCACAGCTGGCAGGTGCCTTAAAAGTAACTCCTTGGAGTTCCCTGGTGGTCTAGCAGTTAAGGGCTAGGCGTAGTCACTGCTGTGGCTCTGGTGTGATGTCCTAGCCTGGGGCAACCTCTGCACGCATGCTGCGGGCATGGCCATAAAAAAAGGAAAAAAAAGAAAAATTTGACCTTGGCACCCGCCTCCCTGCTCTGGTACCCTCCATCGTCAGAGAACAGCTCCCCTCATCCCCACCTCCCCCTGGGGCAGCCTCCCTTTGCTCTTTCCCTTTCTTCACCACCAGCTTTGGGCAGGGGTGGTCTGAACCTGACATTTCTCCCAGCATCTCCTAACCGACAGAACCTGTGGACTTCGCAGCCTCTGCTCCCCCTGAGCCCTCAGTGAGGCAACGCCACACACTAGTACTCGACTCCCGCTCACCCCTCACCCCCTCTTCATCCGACTCCTTACTCTTCGTCATCGTGACAGTCATTGCAGGCATCAGGGGACCGGCGTGGTCAGAGGGACAGAGTCACAGCAGCCTGTGTTCTAATCCCACCAGTGTGAACTCGGGGGACTGACACTTCCCGAGCCTCCTTTCTTTCCACGCGAAGTGAGAAAGGGACAGACCCCATCCCAGAGGCTCCCGGGGGAAGATTGAACCAGATGCCACGTGTGAAATACTTAGCAATGATATTAATTGTATTCTCACTGGATCTCTTTTCCTAATCTGTGTAAAACCTCCCTGGTTCCATGGGTAGACCTGAGAGTTAAATGACCTTAGCAAACACGGCATATATATATATTTTTTCCCCTCCCCATTTTAGGTATTTATTTATCGCCTGCACGCCTGGCACGTAGAGGTTCCCGGGCCAGGGACTGAATGCGTGCTGCAGTGGCAACCTGTGCTGCAGCTGTGGAAACACCAGAGCCGTAACTCGCTGTGCCACAAGGGACCCTCCATCCTCCCCATTTTAGAAATCCACTGCTTGCTAGCATCGTCTGGGTTACAGTAAAAACAGAGTTAGTGTTGGGAGCTCCCTGGCGGTCTAGTGGTTAGTGCTTTCACCTCCGCAGCCCACGTTCAGTCCCTGGTCTGGGAACTGAGATTCCACTTAATGTGGATGATCCCAGCCGTGTCTAAACTCATTTGACCACAGAGCCCTTTTTTGACACAACTTTTGCAACTCACAGAGTTCGTGTTGTGTGGAACAGCGTTTGGGAAATGCCTTTTGTTGTACAGACACTGCTGACTGTGTCCTTCATGTAACCGGGTAGTTTGTGCCAGAGCTGCAGGATGCTGTAGATGGGGGCCAAGCCTGCCTTCCCAGGACGGCCCCAGGGCGCTTTGTCTGCAGGGCGGACAGCTGCGGGTTTAAGCAGGCTCCCTCGACATCCTAACGTGCGTTCCTGAGCTCTGAGGCAGGACGCGGGCAGGTCACTGAATTGTCCCCTCCTGGCAGACAACGAATCCATTCCAATTCTCATGAGGGAGATTTGGATTTGGATTCTATTTGTTTTCTTCTCCCTTCCTACTGCAGAGCAGAGTGGATGAGAGAAGTGAACGTGCTGTTTCCTTCTTGCTCACCCTCATCACTGCTCAAAAGGTATTATCTGTGTATATAAATGTCTCCCATAGCAACCAGGGTGTCCCCAGTAGGCTGCCCCCACAGCAGTGCAGCTCGTGGCCGGTGCAACTCCAGGAGGTGCCATCTGTGGACGGCAGCCCGTCTCCAAGCCCTCTAGCCTTAGCGAGACACCTTTCCCTTGGCATTCTACTAAAGACAGCTGGAGGAGCTCCCGTTTTGGCTCAGCAGAAACGAATCCGACTAGCATCTATGAGGACGCAGGTTTGATCCCTGGCCTCACACATTGGGTTAAAGATCCGGCGTCGCCGTGAGCCATGGTGTAGGTCGCAGACGTGGCTAGGTGTTCTCTCTCCCAGCCTCAGAGCTCTGGGAGCTGTGGGCGAGGCTTCTGTTTTCCGTGGTTTTCCCTTTTTCCAGTTTCTTGAATTTAGCCCCACTCACTTCTTGGTTGCTGAGCTGCTCTCATCTCTTCACCTGAGCCCCAAAGAGGAACCTAGACTCCTGGACTTTTTTCCCCTAAAAGTTTCACCTGCCAGGGTTTCTGCTGGAAGAGTTGGGTAAGAGACCAGCGGGAGGTAGCAGTGGGTCACAGAAGAGCACAGCAATCGACTGCGGATGGAGAACAGGTCCTCTTCTTAACCGCTGCCCGCCCCTCCGCCCCCGCCCCGAGGTCTCACCTCCTCTTCTCCCCCGCATCTCCTGGGCTGCCTTAGAAACTCAGGCTTCCCCTTATAAGACAGAGAAATTGGCTTCTCTGTTTCCTTTCTCAGTTGCTATCTGCATATTCAAAAACTCATTAACACACTCTGCAAAACAAATTACCCACCTACTCCAAGGCTCTTTTCTTCAGCAGCTCAAAAAAAAAAAGGAAAAAGAAAAGAAAAAGAAATGCAGAAGCTTAGAAACTACAGTCTTCCTTTAATATGATCATATTTGTCATCAAGTTACTCACTAAGAACGTTGCCGTCGTGGCTCAGTGGTAACAAACCTGACTAGCATCCATGAGGACACAAGTTCAATCCCTGGCCTCGCTCAGTGGGTTAAGGATCTGGTGTTGCCGTGAGCTGTGGTGTAGGTTGCAGATGTGGCAGATGAAGGCATTGAACCTGGTCTCAGACGTCCCTGCCAGCATAAGCAGCCCATGTTTTCTTGCCTCTTCCTCCATTGCTTGTCTTTCCAGGCTATTTATAATAAACTTTCATAGCTCATAAAAAAGGAAGTAGCCCCACTGCATGACTTTGGAATGGACTGAAACGCTTATTGAGGGATTGAATAGCATTCAAGGTCACACCCTTGCCTATTACCAAAGATTAAGGGAGCAATACTTGTTTGAGAGAACAGAGCTTGCCTGGAATAGGGCAGCTGTGTGTGTGATCGTCCCTTGTCAGTGAATGGACACAGTGAGAAAACTGGGGTTCCGGCCTTGCCTTTGCATGCGTGCGTTGCATGATCTTGAGCAAATCACTCCACCTTTCTGAGCCTCATTTTCCTCATCTCTAAAAAAAAAATTATCTAATATTTCAGCAAGATGAAAAGATGTAAGAAAGAGCCCAGGAGTTCCCGTCGTGGCTCAGTGGTTAACGAATCCAACTAGGAACTATGCGGTTGCGGGTTCCATCCCTGGCCTTCCTCAGTGGGTTAAGGATCTGGCGTTGCCGTGAGCTGTGGTGTAGGTCGCAGATGCAGCTCGGATCCCGCGTTGCTGTGGCTGTGGCGAAGGCCGGCGGCTACAGCTCCTGTTAGACCCCTAGCCTGGGAACCTCCATATGCCGCAGGTGTGGCCCTAGAAAAGGCAAAAAGGCAAAAAAGAAAGAAAAAGAAAGATAGAAAGAGAAAAGAAAAGAAAGAACGAACGAGCCCAGGCTAGTGCTAGGACATAAAGGATCCTAGTTCTGGGTGCTTCTAGAGCATGACTGCCTGGGAGCTGGGGAGTAAGCAAGCTTTGTCATATAAAAGACCCCGGGGCAGGTGGCAGGTGTGTGTGTGGGGGGTTGGGGTATTGATTCTAGACTAGTTTTTCTCAGGAGCAATTTTGTCATCTCCCCTCCCCAGTGGAATACTGGACAATGAATGTCTGGAGACCTTTTGGGCTGTCACAGCTGAGAAGGCTGTGCTGGCATCTAACAGGTAGAGGCAGGCATTGCTGCTTAATGTCTTACAATGTACAGGACACCCTTTGAAGCAGTAACAGTGCTGAAGTCGGGAGAGTTGTTTTGGGGAGATGTAGGGATTTCTCAGGGCCTGGCACAGAGGTAGGTACTTAATAGGTGCGGGTCGCAGGAGGTCCTGAGAGGCAAGAGCTTCCCTGATTGGGTGACATCGCTAAGCAGTCACGATCCGGGGGTGGGGACGAGGATGGGAGACCTCAGTCCACGTAATGAGGTGTTTCTCGCCATGCTCATGCCCCACTGCGGACAGGGCACATTGGGAGGCAGTAAGCGTCCCCTCTCTGGGCTTTTTCAGAAGAAGCAGGATGCTCTTTTGTTGGGGTGGCTTGGGAACAGAGTCGGGCATGAGACAGGGAAGTAGGGAGGGCTCAGGCCAGAGGCCCTCTGAGGGCCTTCTCGTTCTCAGGTCAAAGAGTTCATGGAGATTCAGGCCCAGAAGGGAGCTTGGAGATCCTGGAGTTCAAGTCCTTCACTTTTTGGTAGGGAGAGAGGTTGGGAGTACTTGGCTGGCTGGATGCACGGCTAAAACTGCACCCCATGTCTCTCCATGTCTTCAGATGGTTTCTCTGCTTAGCCCACTGACTGTGGTTCCCAGAGGGACACTGGAGAGCTGGAGTTTACAGCCTTTCTTGGTTTTCTGGCTCAGGGGTTGCACACGTGGCTTGGTGTGGATCGTGAGCTTCAAAGCTGGCTTGAACCCATGGGCGAGGGCACAGCGAGGAATCGGTCTTACTAAAAAAGCTCACTTGGCCCAGCTCAGGTGCTTCCTCTCAGGCGACGCTCTCCTCACCCCCCTTTCTGGTGGGTTCTTTTTGTGAAATGCTCCATGTTAAGTCCTCGTAAGCACTGTATTCTCTGGGTCTCCACCAGAGTATGCGCATGTAACCTAGTCCATGGTCTCCTCTTGCACCCACTGCTAACACTGCACCCCCTTTCCCACTCCACCTGGGAAACAGCCTCACCTCCTGCTGGAAGGGACTTTCAAGTCACTGCTCCATCCCCTGACCTGCCATCCCCAGGCCCAAGACCTGTGTCGGGTCCACCTCCAAGCCCCTGGTGGTGTCTGGCTGAGGCTGGTTCCTGTTTGCTGAGTGGACGGATCAGCACACAAATAACCAGACTCTGGGTGACCTGCCCTCCTGTCTGGACCCCTGCAGGTCAAGGACGTCGTGGGCTACAACTCTTTGGGTCACTGCTTCTTCACAGAGGATGGGCCAGAGGAACGCAATACCTTTGACCACTGCCTCGGCCTCCTTGTCAAGTCTGGGACCCTTCTCCCCTCTGATCGCGACAGCAAGATGTGCAAGATGATCACAGAAGACTCCTACCCCGGCTACATCCCCAAGCCCCGGCAGGACTGCAAGTAAGCCCCTCCCTCTCCACCCCACCGCTGTGCCGCTTCCCAGACTAGCCCCCGACTTCTCGCCACTGGGCTTCTGAGCCACTTAGACCTTACAGCCCTTTACCTGCCTTCTGCTCTCGGCTGCTTAGAAGGCAGGGCTGTGTTTTCTACCTCTCCTTTCTCAGTGTGCCTCATGACCATCGTTCTTGTCCAGAAAGGACCACTGGTCTCATCCTCGGGCTTTTCCGGATGTGGCACAGTGCGGACTGCCCCCTCCGCTTCCCGCAGCGTGGACATGTGGGCACCAGCTGCACTGGTCTGTTTCTAGACGCTAGAGAGGCAGAGACAGCGAGAGCTTCCTGTGCGGTCAGCCTTTGGAGTCCAGAGGCTCTCCTCGAGTAGCGGCCACTTTCCTGGGTTCTCCCGATTTACATTTATTCACCCACAAACTACTTCTGTCTTTAAGAGCTGCGCCCCTTTCAGATCCTGAGCATGTTAAGCGCGTAAATGCACTTGAGTGAGACAAGTGGGTTTCAGATCAACCAATCAAGGGCTTCTCAAATCACTGCTAAGGGGCTCTTCAACATAAAAGCGCCTGACATGCCCCCAGCCAAGCTGCACAGTAGGAGCCAGTAGCCCTGGGTCTGACGCCATTCGGTCTCTGCCCTCTGTCCACAGTGCCGTGTCCACCTTCTGGATGGCCAATCCCAACAACAACCTCATAAACTGCGCTGCTGCGGGATCAGAGGTGAGCAGAAACCTTCCTTCCTTCGCGGGGTGGGGCTGGGGGACAAGAGCCCACTGGGGCCACCCCCGTGGTATGTGTGCCCTGAGTTCCCCGTCTAGGTATCCATGCGGTAGGGCTTAGAATGAAGAGGGAAAATGCCAGCCAGGGAGTCAGACGGATTTGGTTTTAAGTGATGCCTCTGTTCCTTCATCATGATGGTGACCAGAGCTAATGAGTAATAAGCACTTTATGGGTAATAACCCATTATTAGATGCCTGACATATCAGTGGTCTGAGCTCAATTTTTTTTTTTTTTTTTTTTTGCTTTTTAGGGTCGCCTTTGAGGCATATGGGAGTTCCTAGGCTAGCGGTCAAATTGGAGCTACAGCTGCCGGCCTACACCACAGCCACAGCAATGTAAGATCTGAGCCTTGTCTGTGACCTACACCACAGCTCAGGGCAACACCAGATCCTTAACCCACTGAGCGAGGCCAGGGATTGAACCTGCAACCTCGTGGTTCCTAGTCAGATTCATTCCCGCTGTGCCACAACAGGAACTCCTGGTCTGAACTCAAATAATTTAATTCTTGTGTCAACCCCATGAGGTAGGTGTTGTTTTCTGCCACCTGATGAATGAGGAAAGTAAGGCGGGGAAAGCCAGTGTGCCAGTGACACACGCAGGATTCAGACACAGAGTTCTGTCTGCACAGCCTTGTTCTTACCCGTCTCTCCCTTCTGCTTACCGTCCTGGGGACCCTGAGCAGCTCAGGTACTGCTTTGGGGGCTCAGCTTCCATACCCGCAGAAGGAAAGGAAAAAGCTAATGAACACTCACGGTATTTTCCCGTGACATGTCAGGAGGAGGTCAACTCTGACAGTGACTCTGAAATCCAGCCATTTGGAGCCCGTGGCTGGTACAGTAGGACCCTGATGAAGGGCTTTAACAGTCAAGGTCGACCCCTCCCTGCTGGAATATATTTGCCTCAGGCTTTTTGCCATTTGCCATAGGTGTGTTTGAAGCTGGGCAGTGGGCCCAGATGGGTGATATATTGCCCTGGAGTCACCCCTAGTTTGGGCCATCTGGTCACCCCAACAAGAATCTCCCTGGTGCTGAATTCTGTGCCTTCCCGCTGTGCTCTCCTCCACCAGGAAACTGGATTTTGGTTCATTTTCCACCACGTACCAACAGGCCCTTCGGCCGGCAAGTACTCCCCAGGTTATTCAGAGCACATCCCGCTGGGGAAATTCCACAACAACCGAGCGCACTCCAACTACCGGGTAAGTGCTTCCAGCCCCGCCGGCCCGCCTTCCCAGGCCTGCAGCCCATTAGAGCCAGAACAGGCACTTGGCGACAGCCGGCCACAACCGCATTCCTAGCCTTGGTCTTGACGAAAAGGAAGAAGCCTTGTGCGGCCTCCCAGCCACAGGCCGTCCTTAGCAAGACTCTGCCGTGGCTGTCCCTGCCTCAGCCTCGACTTAGCTTCTGGTTAGAGCCAGAAGAAGACGCGAGATGCGCCTTCACTCGGGCTCCCCGCTCCTGGCGGCCCCGGAGCCGGGCGCCTGAGTTTGACTTTGCAGAGCGCTTGGTGGGGTTGGACGTGACGATGACGGTGAGAAGCCAGGTCTGACCTGTGCGGTAGAGAAAAGTGGGGCCTGGTTCTGGAGGAAGATGGAGGCAGCACTGGCGTCCTTTCTTCTGTTGCTTTTGTCTCCTTTGTGGGATGCAGTTTCTCCATCCGTGCAGCACTAAGGAGGCAGGTAGAAAACAGAAATTCCTCAGTCACCTTCACTACCCCCTCCATAGTTCTGTGTGTCCGGTGCTCGGTCAGGACAGCATCACCATCGGAGTCAAGGGCGCGCGGGAATGGAGTTGGAGAGGCTGAGACCAGAGAGGCCGCCCTGGGGACAGAGGTGGTCTTGGGGACGCAGGGGCAGAGCCCCAAATGTCAAGGCTGGTCTTCTGGTCCAGTCTCTAGCGGTACAGATGAAGAAACCAAGGCCCCCTAGAGGGCAGTGGGTGCATTCAGGGTCCAAAAAAAAGACTCAGCCAGGAGAAACCTAGGAAGAAGAGAAGCCCTCACAGACAGAACAGCCAGTGCTTGCACCCGGGAGAGGGGTGGGGCGCGGGGGCCTGTGAGGGGGCCTGGGCCGTGCGGCCAGAGGGAGGACCCCCGGCAGCATCACGTCTGAGAAGCCGAGAAGGAAGCGTTTCCTAAAGCAGAGGCTCAAGGTCAGGAGTGGCACCAGGGTCCCCCAGACAGAGGAGAGAGAATTAGCGCAGGCTCCGAGTGGGCATTTCCTGAGGCTGCCGTGGGCCTGGGAGAGCTGGGTCCACGCAGGACAGGCGCAGAGGCCGTATCACGCGGGGGGCGGGCAGAGGAGGGAAAGGCATCGGTCGCTTGTCGGGACCCCTTCCGTGGGACGCCTTTCTGTGAGCGGCGGTGGGCCGCGCGGTGCCTGGATATTTGGGGAGGCTGGAAAGGGAGAGAAAGGGCAGGGAGGACGGTTTCCAGCAAGGAAGCAGGCAAGGGCCCCCGGGCACCGGTGGAGGGGTGGGCCTCGAGGAAGGTGACAGGGTGGGAACAGAGCAAAGAGGACCCTCGGGCCGGATTGATTCAGCTGCCTGAGCAAAGGAGAGGCCGCGACTCCACAGCACCGAGTGAGGGCCCTCCTGCCAGACCCTGCCTCTGGGCCCGCTTACTTGGTCCTCACAGTGTTATGGGCCCATCTTACAGAGGCTGCACCCGAGGCTGCGAGGTGAAGGCATTTACCCAGGGTCGTAGCTCGTGGGAATCTAGCCCACTTCTAAGTCACATCACCACTGCTTAAACATAAGTCCGTTGAAGGGGGGAGTTCCCACTGTGGCTCAGCAGGTTAAGAGCCCAACATAGTGTTTATGAGGACGTGGGTTCGACCCCTGGCCTCGCTCAGTGGGTTAAGGATCTGGCACTGCTGCAAGCTGCAGTGTAGGTCGCAGACGCTGCTCGGATCCTGCGTGGCTATGGCTGTGGTGTAGACCAGCAGCTGCAGCTCCAATTCGACCCTCTAGCCTGGGAACTTCCATATGGCCACAAGTGTGGCCCTAAAAAGACCAAAAAAAAAAAAAAAGGTTAATTAAAAAAAACAGTTGAAGGGATTTCCTGCTGTGGCACAATGGGATTGGTGGCGTTTCCGCAGCTCCAGGATGCAGGTTCCACCTCTGGCCCGGCACAGTGGGTTAGAGGATCCAGTGTTGCCGCAGCTGCGGCGTAGGTCACAACTGCGGCTCTGATCTGATAACCAGCCTGGGAACGCCATATGCCTCGGGGCGGCCAAAAAGGAAAAGTCAGTTGAGGAACTTGATCGCCAGAGTGCCCTCTCATTGTCTAAAGAAGAGACACTGAGTTTGGGCATCCCCCAGAGCCCCAGGGAATCCAGCCCCGAAGGAAGACTGAACTTGGCCTCCCGGGGCAGCCTCATGCAGCTGCCTGGGCTCGCACTCACCCACGGCTGATAAAGTGGGCACCAGGGAGCCAAAGACAGGGAGGCAAGAACCAGGACAAGATGGAGCGGATCACAGCCCCCGCCCCATGGTAGAGACATTTCAGCATTTTCTTTACATCTCTGCAGAGACTTTTCCCAAGAAAGCGTATCTGTTATGCTTCATTTGAAGCCTGGGCTTTGAAATGCCCGAAGCAGTGTGAGTTCTAGCCATGGACTTAGCTGTGTGGCCTTGGATAAGACACTCAGTCCCTCTTGACCTCAGTGTCCTCACCTGCGCCTCAGAGAGGACACAATTCCAGATTTGACTGGAGCGCTGCAGAACAATGCAGGGTTCTTCACCTCCTTGGCTGCAGACCCCTTACGTCTGCTAATGCATCCTGAGTGCTGAGCTGGTGTCGCTGGGGCGTTCAAGAGTATACAGTAAGAATGGGTGTGAGATGATGCCTGCAGTCTGCAGGAGAATCTGATTTGTCCCTGGATGTCCCCTCTCCCCAGGCTGGCATGATCATTGACAATGGAGTCAAAACTACCGAGGCTTCTGCCAAGGACAAGCGACCCTTCCTCTCTATCATCTCCGCCAGGTAATCAACCATCGGAACACATACCCTCGTGGCGGCCCCTCCACTCATCCCCATTCCCTTCACTCACTCATTCGTTCATTCATTCATTCATCCATCAGGTATCTTCTGGGCACTTTCTATGTCCTGTGCGTTGAGCTAGTTGCTGAAGGTACTGTGGTGAAAATCTGAGCAGGGCAAAATCTGAATTACAGTTGAGGCTCCAGCAGCTGAAAGGAAAAAGATACTCTTAGAGCTTTCTAGATCCCTCAGCAAAAGCCAGTTACCTGCTTTCTAGTAAGTCAGCAGAACCAGCCAGGACCAGAGCAGGTTGGGCCAGGATAAAAAGATGAAGAGAAAAGAAAGGAGGAGTTTCACCATCAGTGTGATAAGAAGGAACATGAAGCTGGTATCTATAAATAAATCCGGGGGGAGCCCCCCTGTGTCGCCACGGAAACGAATCCGACTACTATCCATGAGGAGGCGGGTTTGATCCCTGGGTCGTGGATCCAGTGGATCGGGGATCTAGTGTTGCCGTGAGGTGTGGTGTAGGTCGCAGACATGGCTTGGATGCCAAGTTGCTGCTGTGGCTGTGGTGTAGACCGGTGGCTACAGGTCCGATTCTACCCCTAGCCTAGGAACCTCCATGTGCCGCGGGTGTGGCCTTAAAGTAACAACAACAACAAAAAAAAGATAATTTGGAAAATCAGTACCCTTTAAAGAAACCAAGATGTTTGGCCTTTCGAAAGAGGGTATCGCCAGTGACATGGTCACATCCATGAAAGACTTTTACCGACTAGGGCATCAGGAGCATCCAGACTCAGCGATCCGTTTGGTGGCTAAGCCATAGATGCCCAGAAAAGTCAAGGTTACCCCCTAGTGAGCAGAGAGCTGGGCATCTCAGACTCCCCTCCCTGGACACAAGGGCCGCACTGCATGGCGGGTTTGAGACTGGCTGTCTGAATTATCTTCCACGCTTTGACCCCCCCCGGGGCAGGGGCGGTCCTCCGTGGTAATGACGGATGAGAAGTGACCTGTCCGTGGCCTGCGTGGGGCCGGCCCTGGAGCAAAGACCTCTGACTGCTATGCCAAGCTCAGAAAGTGCATCCCAGAGCCAAGTGGCGCACGCGGCTGTTTACTCGGTGTCTCTCTGGCCACCGTGACGGAGAGACGCTCAGCGCCCGGGAGGGACTCAGTTCAGGAGTCCCCCCCAACACCCTGTGCTCCCCTTGGTGTGCTCCAGATACAGCCCCCACCAGGATGCTGACCCGCTGAAGCCCCGGGAGCCGGCCATCATCAAGCACTTCACCGCCTACAAGAACCAGGACCACGGGGCCTGGCTGCGCGGCGGGGATGTTTGGCTGGACAGCTGCCGGTGAGTGGAGAGTCACGTGGCAGTGGCACAACGTGGGGACAACACTGCTCCCCTGGGGGCAGGGAACAGGAGCGAGCAAGGCAGAGGCAGGAATCCAGATGTGCCGATGTTTGACCTAGTCGCCCAGTCAGGCAGGGGCATCGGGTGGCAGCAGGCACGGAGCCAGAAAACCCCCCGAAAGCAGCATGTGGCTTCAGCCCACCATGCCAGGTGCTGTGATTTGTCCCCCAAGAGTCTCTGGGTTTGGCTCTGTCAGCTCACGTAACAAGACAATGAAAGAAAGGGCAGAGGAAACCAGCATCTTCTCGGCACCTGTCGTGGGCTGGATCCTTGGTCACACTGATCTCTTACCATGTTGTTGAAGATATAAATTACCATCTCCGTTTTAGACAGGGTGAACTGAGGCTCAGTTGAGTGAATTTCCTGAATGTTGAATAGGTGAACTAGGACTTGAAGTATCAGCCCATCGGACTCCATGGCCCAACGGAGAAGACGAGGAACCCCAAGTTCTGATAGAAAGTCCCTAGCGAGAGCCACAGCCCACACTGGACAAGGACCAGAAGGCCGAGCAGCTGAGTTGGGCTGCGTTTTAAAGAGTTTCATGAAATGCTCTCCTTGTTCGCCCTTGGTGTTAAAAGTGGGAGACCAGGAGTTCCTGTCATGGTGCAGCGGAAACGAATCCGACTAGGAACCGTGAGGTTGCGGGTTCAATCCCTGGCCTCGCTCAGTGGGTTAAGGATCCGGCGATCCCGTGAGTTGTGGTGTAGGTCACAGACACGGCTCGGATCTGGCGTTGCTGTGGCTGTGGTGTAGGCTGGTAGCTGTAGCTCTGATTAGACCCCTAGCCTGGGAACCTCCATATGCTGCAGGTGTGGCCCTAAAAAAGCAAACAAACAAAAAAAGTGGGAGATCAGGAACTCTACTTAGAAATAGAGAAATAAATGTATTTCTCTCTTTTATTGTGACCAGTTAAGGGGGGCAGGGGAGCGTCCTTCTCTCCGCGACTTCACTGAGCGAGCACACGCTCTGTCTGCTCTTGTCCCCAGGTTTGCTGACAATGGCATCGGCCTGACCCTGGCCAGGTAAGAACAGCTCTCATGGTGCTGGGCCCTCTCTTCTGTGGGACACTGACTCTGGGCGTCTCATCCCAGGGGTCTTCTCTCTGCAGTGGTGGAACCTTCCCATATGATGATGGCTCCAAGCAGGAGATCAAGAACAGCCTATTTGTCGGCGAGAGTGGCAACGTGGGGACAGAGATGATGGACAACAGGATCTGGGGCCCGGGCGGCTTGGACCACAGTGGAAGGACCCTCCCCATAGGCCAGTAGGTTTGCAGCCCTGGTGGTGTCCTTATTCTGCGTGGCTTAACCTAAATGATAGCGGTGGAGGGAGAGAAGCTAGTGTGCGATTGCTCCCTGTTGACTATGAATTCCTCTGTCCCCTTCTGGTCTGAGAAATCACTAAAACAACTGAGATTCACCGGCAGGGAGGCGAAATCTAGAATGAGAGGGAGAAGTAAAAAAACTGCGTCAAAGTTGAGTCAACAGGTCATCGAGCTACGAGATGCCTAGTGTGGTTTGAGCTACGTTAATGGGAACGTAGTGTCCGGGATCCAAGACCTTGGCTCCTCTCCCCTCGGGCAGCACGCCTGCGTGCAGCATCTCACCCGCTTCCGGGCCCGGTGGAGTGGCAGTTAGCCCAAAGCACTTGAAGGAGAATAGCCAGGAGGGTGACACAACCCAAAGTCGTGTCACACACAGATGGAGACCTCCAGCCAGAAAATGGGGCAGACCTGTGGGGGGACCAGCACGGGCGATGCTGTCACACACTCTCAGGGCTGCCATGCATGGGCCCGATGAGCCTGACTCTACGTGGGCCTAAGTGTTAGAATTGGTGTCGTGCGGGAAAGAAGTTTCTAGCAGTCAGATTTGTTTAGCAGTGGAACAGCAGGGCCGTCCCGGAGGGTCACGGCATCCTGTTGCTGGGTGATAACCGGGTGGTTGGAGAAGGAGGGGGGACCTGGAGAGTTGACGAGCTCACAGAGCAGAGGGACTCGGTCAGTTCCTCAGAAAGCTGCAGCGTGGGTCAGTGAGAGAAGTCAAAAAACTGAGTCTGTGAGTTCCCGTCGTGGAGCAGCGGAAAAAAATCCAACTAGAAACCATGAGGTTGCGGGTTCGATCCCTGGCCTCTCTCAGTGAGTTAAGGATCCGGCGTTACCATGAGCTGTGGTGTAGGTCGCAGAGGCTGCTTGGATCCCACGTGGTGTGGCTGTGGCGAAGGCTGGCAGCTGTAGCTCCAATGAGACTCCTAGCCTGGGAACCTCCATATGCTGCGGGTACGGCCCTAAAAAAAAAAAAAAACTGAGAGGAATTTGAGTCAGCAGAGTGACACAGCTATCAGGCGGTTGTCAGTGGTGAGGAAGTCTCTCCTTCCGCTGGTGTTTCTGCTCAGATGGGAATTCAGGCCAGAGAGCAGGACTGAGCCACGAGCATCAGGAGACCCTGTTCTCTGAGCGCTAAGATCAGCCCTTCCCGCCTCCTCGCCCTGAGCCTCCTTCTCTCTTTCTCTCGGAATAGATCACTCCTGCCTCTGTAGGTAGGACACAGGCCTAAGCCCCCAGGCTCAGTGGATGTGTATCTTTGAAAAGATTTCTCAGACAGGACCCCGGTGTCCTTTGGCCCCAGCAATCCAGAAGCCCTCGTTTCTGTCTAGCCTAAGTGATGGAGTCGTCTCTTCAGATCATTTTTATGAGCAGCTCTGGGTTCGCGTATCTGGGTTTCTTGGTGGAGGGTTTCCAGCCTCCTGGGGCCAGAGCGTTCTGATGGTTTCCAGAGGTGAGCTTGTTTATGGAGGCCTGACAGCTCTGTCAGACTCGGGCAGGTTCCTCAGACTGCATTTGTGGGCATAAGCCCAGGACCATGTGCTCCTGATAGTAAGGGAGTCATCCTGTAGGGGCCTGGGTGGGCATCCCGGGGGGCAAAGTAAGCACACGGTTTAAATAGAGACCCGGCAGGAACGGGCTGTCCTGAAAATACCTTAAATGGAAAAAATGCCTGGAGCCCCTCCTTGAGAATCAGGATTCAGGGTGATGACGTAGTCAATTAGAAATATAAAAACACCAGAAGTCCTTGGAGTCCACTGAAGGCACATTGCCAAGGCTGGTATGAGCAGGCCCTCCCTCGGCGCCTTATCTGAAGAGGGGAGCCCAGCGTTGCACGTGGGGAACAGCTGGAATATGGCCGCTCCCCAAGGACAGAGTCCCTGTTTTACTTCCCTTCTCTCTTCCTGCCCTTTGTCTTTTCTGTGCACCGTGGAAGAAGAGGGCCTCCGCCTAGAGGTAGAGATAACCAGCAAAAGCCTAAAAATTGGGAGTTCCCATCATGGCTCAGTGGTGAACGAACCCAGCTAGGATCCATGAGGTTGCGGGTTCGATCCCTGGCCTCACTCAGTGGGTCAAGGATCTGGCGTTGCCGTGAGCTGTGGTGTAGGTCACAGATACGGCTTAGATCTGGCATTGCTGTGGCATAGGCTGGCAGCTGTAGCTCCGATTCGACCCCTAGCCTGGGAACCTCCACATGCCACAGGTGCAGCCCTAAAAAGAGAGAAAGACAAAATGAAACGAAACAAAACAAACAAACAAAGACACAAAAAACTGGGCTTGAATGGGAATTCCTGCAGTGGCTCGGTGGGTTAAGAACCCTACATAGTGTCCGTTAAGGTGTGGGTTCGATCCGTGGCCTTGCTCAGTGGGTTAAGGATACGGCGTTGCCATAAGCTGGGACATAGGTCCCGGATGAGGCTCAGGTCCCCCACGGCTGTGGCTGTGGCACAGGCTGGCAGCCGCAGCTCTGATTCGACCCTTATCCTGGGAAATTCCATATGCTGCAGGTGCGGCCCTATAAAGAAAAAAAAATTGTGCTTGAAGAATGAGTCAAGCCTAGATTTGGGGCCAGGCCCAAGAAGATCCATCAGGAAACCCAGCCAGCCCCGCTTAGGCCCTTGCTTCCCCAGCCCCACTCAGGAGCCCCTTGCAGAGGAGAGAGACCTCTCGAGCACACCGCCCCCTGCTGGACCCAAGGCAGAATTCTCAGGTCACCAGTTCTCCAGTCCCTCCTACCTCCATCGCCAAGCCTTTAGCCTCTTCCTACCTGGATATCAGGGCCCTCTTGGGGTCCTCTGGCAGTTCACAGCCCTGCCTTCTCAGTGGGCCCTGCTCTCTCTTCCTGGGATGCTGGAAATGTCACATTGCGGTTGTTTAATCGTTTCATCATCGCCTTCGATTCTCCGTCCTTCCTTTCCCTTGTTTCCCAAACTAAGACTAAGGCGATAATGACTAACGGTTCTGCTCTCCCAGGGGGCGTGATGTTGGCACTCTTCACCAGTATTTACGGTACTTACCCGATGACTCTTCATCGGATGGAAAAACTGGGGGAAATGTTTGTGTAGAGGACCGTCCCTCCCACCCCACGCAGCAACAAGAGGGTCATCCATCCATCCATCCAGTAATTCATTCAGCAAGCGTTTGTTGACATTTGCTGGGTCCGTAAATGCTTTCTCTGTGAATTAATTAATGACTCAATAATGTTCTGTGATAAGCGGAGTTTGGGGAGGTGGGACTCAAGGGTGGTTTGCCCAGAAAGTCTCTTCTCATCCACCTTGGAGGGTGCAGACAACGTGGCGATGAGCCTGACAGCTGGCTTCCCCGCTTCCATAGGAATTTTCCGATCCGGGGAATTCAGTTCTACGATGGCCCCATCAACGTCCAGAACTGCACTTTCCGCAAGTTCGCAGCCCTGGAGGGCCGGCACACCAGCGCCCTGGCCTTCCGCCTGAACAACGCCTGGCAGAGCTGCCCCCATAACAACGTGACCAACATCGCCTTTGAGGACGTTCCGGTGAGCGAGGCTCCGGGGCAGGCTCCCGGCAAACCCAGACTTTGGGCAGTGATTCACAGGTCCCCTGGGCCCCGGAGTTGGAGCCGTTGCCGCCACCACAGGGGTTGAACAGCCTCCTCCAAGCAGGCTGGGCCACGTCCCAGGTCTGTCTGCATCCAAACTGGAAAAGTACAAGCGTAGGTCACCCCGCAGGTCAGGTCTGGGTAAATGCCCGCTGGCCCTCGCCAGGTGCAGCCTCCGGAGCAGCCTTCCGCTGGCCTCGAGGCTCCGAGGCTGCGCCTCCAAGGCTCTTGGTGTCAGCCTCCTGAGCCTTGTGATCGGGCCCTGCAGCTGGCGCCGTTCATCTGAAAAGCCCCAGTCTCCCGAGGAATCTGCGGAGGATGCTCTGTTTAATCTCTCCCTGAGGTCGGGAGCTGCAGGACGAAGGGCCGCCCCTTGAGACTAGGCGGGTCCAGGGCTCCTGGTGCATTTTCCTTGGGTTACGGACTTCCCAGGACTTTGCCCGCGGCTGGCCCTCTGTGCCTGCCCTTTGCCTGTCTGCCCAGTTCCTGGCAGGCTGGGGGAAAAGATGTGAAAACTCCAATTACTTCATTTCTTTCCTCCAGCCGCGAAGGGCCTGCAAGAGGTCAGTCACGGAACTCTCCAAGGGCCCGTGTTGAAAGGCTGTCTTCCTGAAACACGACTCACAGCCACATGCACATTCCCTCCCAGACACCTCCACCCCCACCACTGCATGTGCGTGTGTGTGTGCGTGTGTGTGTGTGTGTGTGTGTGCATTACACATGCAAATGTACTTTCTCTGACAGTACACCTCAGGTTCATTCTCTCTTTCTCTTACACACACACACACACACACACACACACGCACTCCTATGCCCGCCTCCCCGTCCCTACAGTGTTTTGAGCCGCATATCAGGACGCTTTCCAGGGTCACACACAGCAGCCAACCCTCCAGTGGGCAGAAGCCAAAATAACGTGCTGGGTCTGAGCGCTGAGGCGCAGCGAACGTTTGGCTGTTTTTCTGGCCCCGTGCGAGAGGTCAGCTGCGCCGTTTCCTACCCCGTCCCGGAGCATCTTTGGCTTGGCCGGTTTGTAATGTCAGCGGAAATCTGAAACTTCGCCCCGGCCCGCAGCATGGCTGCAGTTCCCTTCACCTCCTGGCCTGGCCTGACTTTGCCGGGCTCTGTCAGATTACTTCCAGAGTGTTCTTCGGAGAACCTGGGCCCTGGTTCAACCAGCTGGACATGGACGGGGATAAGACGTCAGTGTTCCACGACATTGACGGCTCCGTGTCCGAGTACCCTGGCTCCTACCTCACCAAGGACGACAACTGGCTTGTCCGGCACCCGGACTGCATCGACGTCCCAGACTGGAGAGGCGCCATCTGCAGCGGGCGCTACGCGCAGGTAGGGGCACAGGGCACGCCTCTCCAGGTGTCCCTCGTGGGACAAGCATTGAGTGAGAGCCTACTGTGTGCCCGCGTCTAGAGATATAGGCCTTTTCATTCCCCTTCCTTCCTTCCTGCCTTCCTTCCTTCTTCCTCTCTTTCTTTCCCTTTCTTTTCTTTCTTTCTTTCTTTGTTTCTTTTTTTCTTTCTTTCTCTTCAGCTTTCTTTCTTTTTATGTTCTCTCCTCACCGAGTAAGATTTTCCAAAAGTCCAAGTGCAGACACTTTGTAAGCAGAATGTTTAGAAAAAGAGCACTCTGACGACAGGCTCCAGCATTTAATGACTGTGTAACCCTGGGCAAATTACCTAAACTTTTGGAGTGTCGATTTCCTTATCTGTAAAATTAGGGTAATAGTTGAACCCCCTTAAATGAGCATGTAGACTGCCCTCTCCACCAGAAATAGAAGGCAAGCTGTCCACATGATCTTTATTATTATTATTATTATTATTATTATTGCATTTCAGGCCACACCTGCAGCATGTGGAAGTGTGGTCAAATCAGAGCTACAGCTGCCGGCCTACACCATAGCCACAGCAACGCAGGATCCGAGCTGTGTCTACAACCCACACCACAGTTCACAGCAACGCCAGATCCTTAACCTGCTGAGTGAGGCCAGGGATCGAGCCTGCGTCCTCATGGATGCTAGTCGGATTTGTTTCCACTGCACCACGACGGGGACTCCATGCTACATGATCTTAAAGTTTCCAGTAGCCACGATAAAAAGGAAAAATAAATGGGTGAAATCTATTTTAATAACACTTCATTTAACTCACTATATTCAAAATACTGTCATCTCAACATAAAATCAATATAAAAAATCACTCGCAAGGCACTTTACAGGTATAGTTTTTTCATTCCAAGTCTTCGAAATCCCCCAAGTATTTTATACCTATAGCCACTCACTTTGGATGCAGATTAGCTGCAGTGGCAGTAAAAGCTAGTCCTACCAAAACAGGTCGTATTTAATGCAAAACTATCTTACACTGCTTTGGGTTTGCATTTAAATTAATTAAAATGAGATTTAAAATTCAGGTTCTTGGCCTCGCCAGTTGCATTTCCAGTGCCCAATGGCCACATGGGGCCAGTGGCTGCGTTATGGGTACAGCAAAGCCAAGACAGTGCCTGGAATATGGTGGAATTGAAAATACCAGTTAACATGGAGTTCCCATCATGGCTCAGTGGAAATGAATCTAGGAGCATCCATGAGGATGCAGGTTCGATCCCTGGCCTCGCTCAGTGGGTTAAGGATCCGTCGTTGCCCCGAGCTGTGGTGTGGTTCAGATCCTGTGTTGCTGTGGCTGTGGTGTAGGCCGGCAGCTGTAGCTCTGATTCGACCCCTAGCCTGGGAACCTCCATATGCTGCGGGTGCGGCCCTAAAAACCAAAAAAATAAATACATAAACAGAATACCAGTTAGCTATAACTGTGGTAGTGTTGCCAGTGTTATTTGTGGGCATGAATGGAAGACAGATGAGCAAGAGGAGGAAGGTCCCGAGGAAACAAAGGGCTGTCAGATTAGGAGGGAGGCACAGTGAGCCCGGTGACCTGAAAGGAGGCAGGAAAACCTACGAATGAAGAGGTTGTCCTCATAACCATCCTACAGGCAGGCATTGTTTTCCACTGTGGACATCAGGGTCTGGTGTTGCTGTGAACTGTGGTGTAGGTTGTGGATGTGGCTTGGAGCCTGTGTGGCTGTGACTGTGGTGTAGGCCGGCAGCGGCAGCTCCGATTCAGCCCCTGGCCTGGGAACCTCCACATGCCGAAAGGGCATCCCTAAAAACCGGAAAGGAAGGAAAGAAGGGAGGGAGGGAGAGAGAAAGAAAAAAGAAAGAGAAGAAGGAAAGAAAGAAGAAAGAAAG
>PVHT021183629.1:22859531-22883745 GCA_004024745.2 Catagonus wagneri
CTGGCAGGAGGAGGGCACAGAGAAAGGCAGGGGCCAGGGTCAGGGAGGTCCAGGATGTTTCTTTCTCAGTGGAAGGGTGAGGTCATGTGCTGGGGGGGCCGGAGGGGCGCGGCCAGCAGAGAGCGGTGAGGCCGGGAGGAGCTGCCGCTGAGAGTGGAAAACGCTGCTGAGAGGCGTGTACGAGGAGTGCTAGGCTGTGCTGAGAACTCAGTGAAAATTGCAGGCAGTGCAGGGAGGGGCGACCCGTCCTGGGCTGTGGGGTTTTCTCAGCCCTGCTCCAGAGCCTGGCCCAGGCGGTGGACGGACCTGTGGAATGATCCAGGCTGAGGCTTCTGCTGCATGTGTGGACGGGGCAAGGGATTTATTTGAGGCTACGGGAGAGAGTGGTTGACGCAACAGCAGATAAGAAAAGAAGTGGAATCAGAAGGGAGCTGATAGATGGGAGTCATGATCTGAGTAATTAAAGGGTGACCAAACCCTCAAGCCCTGCAGCCACACTCTGGGCATTACAGCATCTCTGATTCAAAGGAAAGACAGCCCATGAGGATGGAGCCTTGATCTTGAACTTCACTTTCACCCTTGCTTTCCCAAACCTTGCTTATCTCCAGCAGAAAAGGGCTGATTGTTAGTCAGAGTTGGCCAGGTTATCATAACAACCTACCAGTTAATTATGATTAATAATCTCCTCCCTCCACTTAACAGCTCACAAAATCTTCCATATACCTTTAAGCGTTTGATAATCGTGACAACTCTGAATGAGAGCTGGGGTGACGTTTCTCTTCCCATTTTGCGTGTGATACAGTAGAGGAGAGAGCACCCCTTCCTCCCAAAGGCACGCCCTTACTGCACCTTGACGTGATGGCCTCTTTTGACCATAGCTGCAGGAATGTCACTTTATGAATCTAGGACAGGTCCTAAAACAGGATATGGTGTTTTAAACCAGGCGTAGACCAGGAGTTCCCATCATGGTGCAGCGGAAATGAATCCAACTAGGCACCATGAGGTTGCGGGTTCAATCCCTGGCCTTGCTCAGTGAGTTAAGGAGCCAGCGTTGCCATGAGCTGTGGTATAGGTCACAGACACTGCTCGGATCCCGCGTTGCTGTGGCTGTGGTGTAGGCTGGCAGCTACAGGTTCGATTGGACCCCTAGCCTGGGAACCTCCATATGCTGCAGGTGTGGCCCTAAAAAGCAAAAAAATAAAAAAATAAAATAAATAAAAATAAACAAATAAACCAGAGGTAGCCCAAAGCATCCAGGCTCTTTGGTCCCTGGGACTCGGTGGCTGACAGTCTTGCTTTCATTTTTTGTCTCTGAAATGAGATGGCATCTGTCCACTCCGTGTACGCTGATGGGCGGCAGGGCCCAGACCCTGAGCTCCCCGGGTCAGTGGGCGGAGTGCAGCACCTCCCAGGCTCTTTCTCAAATCCAGGCAGGACAGCGGGCAGTTCAAGGGAGTGGCATTTGCAGCAGAAGTGTAGAGCTTCTCTCTCCGGCCTTCTTCCCGAACCCCCTCCTGTTCCCAGACTTTGCCGTCTGACTGTTACGCAGACTCCCTCACCCTTTCCAGTGGCCTCTCCTCCGAAAGAGCACTCTGGGGGAGATGGACGCAAAGCGGTAGCTGGATTGCACAGGACGGTTCGGGCTGCATTTAGCAGCAGAAAGAACTGCCCCCTCGTTTGGCCTTCTTTCCTTCAAGCTTTCTCAAAGGGGCTCTGTGAAGAGCAGGTGCCTTTGAAAGTGCCTCCCATAGGCAGACGTTAAGCCCTGGGAATCATCCCTCGTCATCGCCCTGTTGTGTGTTTCCTTTTCGGGTTTTAACAGATGTACATTCAGGCCTTCAAGACCAGCAATCTGCGGATGAAGATCATCAAGAGTGACTTCCCCGGCCACCCCCTCTACCTGGAGGGGGCCCTGACCAGGAGCACCCACTACCAGCAGTACCAGCCCGTCATCACCTTGCAGAAGGCCTACACCGTCCACTGGGACCAGACGGCCCCCGCCGAGCTCACCATCTGGCTCATCAACTTCAACAAGTGAGTGGGCGCCTGGCCGGGGCCTCTGTGACCGGGGACAGCTGCTCTGACCGAGGTAGTGGCGATAACGACGCCTCACTGCAAAGTCCCAGGCTTATTGTTCCCAGAACCGCAGGCTAGCCCATGTCATTCCCACACCAGGAGGTGTCTGGGGAGTTAGCACCACCCAGTGGTAAAGAATCAGAAGACCTGCGGAGTTCCCTGGTGGCCTAAGGGTTAAGGATCCGGCGTTGTCACGGCTGTGGCCTGGGTCGATGCTGTGGCTTGGGTGTGACCCCTGGCCCGAGAACTTCCACGTGCAACTGGTGCAGCCAAGGGAAAAAAAAAAAAAGCAGAATCAGAAGACCTAGACTGAGCCCCTGTTCTAAGTGTGGGTGACCCCGGGCAGGGCATTCAATCCCTGGGACCTCAGTTACTTCCTCTAGGAGATGGAGACAGTATTACGTTGTGGAAGGGCAGCGAGGACTGAGTGAGGAGGTGGATGGCAGGCACTGCCCTGGCTCTGTGAGCCGCTCAGTGTGTGGCCGAAAATCCCTGGCAGCTGTATCAATACCATTCTACACAGGGGAGAGGAGACTGCGAGGTACAGAGACTGAGCTGAGGGCACCTGGATAGGGCTTCGTATGGTTAGGTTGATGTATGGTCTTTTCCTTTTTTTTAAGTCTTTTTAGGGCCGCACCTGCAGTATATGGAGGTTCCCAGTCTAGGGGTCGAATCGGAGCTGTAGCTGCCAGCCTACACCACAGCCACAGCAACGTGGGATCCGAGCTGCATCTGCGACCTACACCACAGCTCACAGCAATGCCGGATCCTTAACCCACTGAGCAAGGCCAGGGATCGAACCCGCAACCTCATGGTTCCTAGTCGGATTCGTTTCTACTGCGTCACCGACGGGAACTCCAGGTTGACGTATTTTCTATGCACATTATTGACTTACCGCAGTCTTCCTGTGAGACAGGCATTTGTCAGAGGCAGACAGTGAGACCCAAAGAGATGAAATGCCCCCCCACTCCCCACCATCAGGCTGTACCAGGAAGGGGCTGAATCCAGGTCCTGCAGACCCTGGCTCTTTCGCTCCAGCCAGGGTTCCACCTGGAGCACCCAGTGTAGGCCCAGGAGACAGCTCACCGGCCCGCCCCAGTGATCCCCCCCGACTCACCGCAGTCACCGCCTCGCTGTTTTCTTCTTGAACACCTGTGACCCAGTCATTACCAACAGCCAGCATTCTTTCAAAATTCCTCATTGAAGGGAAGTTCCCCTTGTGGCTCAGTGGTTAACAAACCCGACTAGGATCCATGAGGACGTGGGTTCGATCCCTGGCCTCGCTCAGTGGGTTAACGATCCTGTGTTGCCGTGAGCTGTGGTGTAGGGCACAGAAGCAGATCAGATCCCACGTTGCTGTGGCTGTGGTGTAGGCCGGTGGCTACAGCTCCAATTGAACCCCTAGCCTGGGAACCTCCATATGCCACGGGTGTGGTCCTTAAAAAAAAAAAAAGACACAATTCCCCATTGAAAAGTGGAGGTGCCACTGGGCGGGGAATTCTCAGAGCTCTCTCCAGCACACGCCCGTGAGGGAGGTCCAGGGGCCTGGACGTCCTTGCTTGTAACCCGCCTGTGCTTCCGGCTCTAGGGGCGACTGGATCCGGGTGGGGCTCTGCTACCCCCGGGGCACCACCTTCTCCATCCTCTCGGACGTGCACAACCGCCTGCTGAAGCAAACGTCCAAGACCGGCGTCTTCGTGAGGACCTGGCAGATGGAAAAAGCGGAGCAGAGCCATTCTGGCAGGAGCCACTACTACTGGGACGAGGACTCAGGGTAAGGAGCCCCCACTTGGCTGCAGCACGGCCTCTCATCCACACTGTGTATCCCTGGGAACGTCCCGTGTGGCTCACAGCACATTCTGTCCCCCTGGCTGTTCCAGTCATCCCGAGAACTGACACGCGGCGAGTGCTGGTTAAGGAGGATGGTCCCTAGGCATTTCCACTCTAAGGGCGGCGGCACCGTCCACCAGACACGCTTTTTGCCCTCTTTTTGGGGCCACGCCCACAGCGTGCAGAGGTTCCCAGGCCAGGGATCCAACCCAAGCTGCTGCAGTCCTTAACCCACTGGGCCACCAGGGAAGTCCTCGCCCAAGACGTTTTTAAAGCTCTGAATCTTTGGGAATGAAATAAGCACTCTTAACATACATACACATGGCGTATAGGGAATACACCTCTTTCAGAAAAAACAGAAAAGTGAAAGCAGTGAATCTTCGAATTGAGAAAATGTGGTACTTGACCTCCGACCCCTACAACAACCCAGCTGGAGCGGATGATGTTATCCCTGATTTAGAGACGGCCAGGGAAGGCACAGGGTGAACAGGAAGGACTTGCTCTGAGGACACAGTGGAAACTTGCCTGGCTGGTTTTGAGCCCACGCCTGTCTGTACCCCAAGCCCTCCCATTTTTGCTGACCTGCACGCTCGCTACTATTCAGCACAGATACAATGGGGACAGAGTACCTGTTCGTGGAGACAGGGAGATCTTTGGCTTCCTCCTCTAAAAAACGAGTGACTGGAGTTCCCGTCGTGGCTCAGCGGAAACGAATCTGACTAGTATCCATGAGGATGCAGGTTTGATCCTTGGCCTCATTCAGTGGGTTAAGGATCCAGCATTGCCGTGAGCTGTGGTGTAGATCACAGATGTGGCTTTGATCCCGTGTTGCTGTGGCTGTGGTGTAGGCTGGCAGCTACAGCTCCGATTCGACCCCTAGCCTGGGAACTTCCTTATGCTGTGGGTGCAGCCCTAAAATAAAAGGCGAGAGGGAGAGAGAGAGAGAGAGAGAGAGAGAGAGAGAGAGAGGGAGAGGGAGAGGGAGAGGGAGGGAGGGAGAGAGGGAGAGAGTGAGAGTTATTCTGGGAGTTCTCTTATGGCTCAGCAGGTAATGAACCCGACTAGTATCCATGAGGATTTGTGTTCAATCCCTGGCCTTACCCAGTGGTTTAAGGACCCCTCATTGCTGTGGCCTGGGAACTTGCATGTGCCACAGGTGCAGCCCTGGAAAGCAAAAATAAATATGTAAATACGTAAATAAATAAAGAGAGTTATCCTAACGCCTTAGGAATGCCAACACAGCTCCACAGCAGTTAAGCTGTTGCTTCCAGGGACTAAGGGTAAATTTTCATTTTACGGCCATTTTTCCATTCTTGCATTGAAACCAATGGTAAGGAAATAGATGATGCTTTCCTTTATTGGTGAAGAAAGATACGGCTTTATCAGTTTGATTAGAGGAAACTTCCAATTTGAAAACCGGAAGCATAAGCAAAAATGTTGTTGTCGGAGAAAGCGGTAAATAGTACCCCGTTTCCCACCTCAATCTAAACCAGGAGTGGGGTGGACCAGACAGCAGAGGAAGGGGTCCTGTCGGTCTTACTGAGGGCGCAGCTGTTGGAGAACAGGGCTTCCGCGCAGCGTCCCTGATTATGCCCTCCCAGCCCCAGGCATCGTGGGCTCTCCACCTAGAGCCCAACCCCCCACATTTAGGCTGCGGGATGGGGCAGACCTGTCTACTCCCAGCAGCCAAATGAGTCACTCCATTTCCCCGGGAAGACGTCAATGAGGGGATGGGACTGGGTCCAGGAGTGTTCAGAGAAATCCCTCCAGATGAAGACAAATAGCCCTCGTTCACCAACAGAAAATGTTATGTTTTAAAAACAAGTGGCTCAGCGGTAACAAACCTGACTAGTATCCATGAGGATGTGGGCTTGATCCTTGGCCTCGCTCAGTTGGTTAAGGATCCAGCATTGTCACTTCTGTGGCTCTAGTGACAGCTGTGGCTCGGATTCGATCCCTGGCCCAGAACTTCGGCATGCTGCGGGTGTGGGCAAAAAAAAAAAAAGTCAGGAAATGGGAAGGAGTTCAACTCCTCACACGTAGGGGGACACATACAAAATAAAATGAAGGGAATTCTGGTTGTGGCTCAGGGGTTACAAACCCGACTAGTATCACTGAAGATGATCCCTGGCCTGGCTCAGTGGATTAAGGATCCGGCGTTTGCCACAAGCTGCGGCGATGTAGGTGGCAGATGCAGCTCAGAACCACGTGGCTGTGGCTGTGGTGTAGGCCGGCAGCTGCAGCTCCCATTGGCCCCCTAGCCTGGGAACTTCCATATGCTGCAGGTGCGGCCCTGAAAAGAAAAAATAATTAAAATAAAATGAAACAAAATAAAATAAAATAAAAACAAATGTTAGACGGTAAAGTCCTTGTAGCACCATCTATGCATATTTTATCCTTTTGGATCTTGAGAATTGGAATGTTCCAAAGGTATGAAGTTTTCAAAGGGAAACTGCCAGTAAACAAGTTGGACGTTTTTGATCAAAACAGTAAAAATCCACAGTTTTCCCCCTTCAAGTGGATTTTGCTACATAACTTAACCTTTTTATATGCTCAGGTTTAATTCAGGTTTAATTCAGCCTTAGGGACTATGAGCTGGGTTACAGCATGTTTGTTTCCTGTACAGAAACCCAGCCACAGGCTTTTTGAATTCTTAGGGCTGTTATTTTGTTTTTTTTTTCTTTTTAGGGCCACACCCGTGGCGTATGGAGGTTCCCAGGCTAGGGGTCTAACAGGAGCTACAGCCACCGGCCTTCGCCACAGCCGCAGCAATGCAGGATCCGAGCAGCATCTGTGACCTACACCACAGCTCACAGCAACACTGGATCCTTAACCCACTGAGCGAAGCCAGGGATTGAACCCGCGTCTTCAGGGATCCTAGTCGGGTTCGTTACCGCTGAGCCATGACAGGAAGTCTCTCTTAGGGTTGCTTTTAATGATCCTTCTGCCTTATAAAGGTGTTGCTCTTCCTTGCTTACATTCAGAGCACCTGTCCTCCATGGCTGTCTTCTGTTCTGCTGTGGGCTAGGACACTTGGCAGCCACCTTGTTATAACTGGGGGTAAAATAAAAAGTAAGCAAGCTACAAGCGAAGGGGTCCTGAGGGGTGAACTATATTTCACACTCTGAAGCATATCTGTGAAAACGGCCATGTATTCTAATGTTTCCCATGTGGGAATCGGCCTGAAAGCATTTTTTCTGAGCTAAGGGAACAGTGACGACAAACCTCAAGTTAGTACCCTGGTTTCTGCATCATCTGACTCTCAGGACCCACCAGCCCAGCTTCTAGTCCTTCACAAGAAGCAAGAATAAATTACGGCTTGAAGAAAAGTCGGACTAAGAGCAGTTTCCTCACCAGGCATAGCGACGGTGTCCTTTTTGTGCTGCTGGGTCCTGGCAAGTCACCTTACATCTCTGAGCCAGGGTTTCCCCATCTGAGAAGTTGGGATGTTAACAGCACCTATTAGACGCGCCCATTGTTTGAGGACTCAGTGAGAAAACATGTCAGTTTATGGTCTGTGCCGAGCATGTCTTCTAGGCTGTGCCCAGAAAATGAAAACTGTCAGTATTAGCTTTCTGTGCAATGCGTTTGTTTTTTATTTCTCCAACTACATCTAGCCCTGTGATGGACACAGATTTTTCAGGACCTGCTGGGTCTCATGCTGTGGCCAGCACACAGTGCCTGGAAAATGCCTTTGGGAGAAGAGGAGGAGGCGGGCGGGGGGATGTGAATACCGAAGCGAAACACGGTGCTGTGTTCCTGGGTGCAGGCTGCTGTTCCTGAAGCTGAAAGCTCAGAACGAGAGAGAGAAGTTTGCCTTCTGCTCTGTGAAGGGCTGTGAGAGAATAAAGATTAAAGCTCTGATCCCAAAGAACGCGGGCGTCAGCGACTGCACGGCCACAGCCTACCCCAGGTTCGCCGAGAAGGCCATCGTGGATGTGCCGATGCCCAAGAAGCTCTCAGGTTCTCAGCTGGTGAGTGGCCGACAGCGAGCCCGGGGCCCCCTCTGCCTTCAGCCCGGCTTGGACCCGATTAGGCTCCTCTCCGGACGTCTGCTGAGCCCCTCCAACGGTTTCCTGTGACTGGGGGTCCGGAGAAGTTGGGGAGCGGTGGGGGAGGACCACCCACCAGGCCGTACACTTGACTCTCCAAACCTGACCACCACACCGGTTTTGTTTGTTTTCCAGAAGACAAAAGACCACTTCTTGGAGGTGAAGATGGAAAGTTCCAAGCAGCGCTTCTTCCATCTCCTGAATGACTTTGCTTACATCGAAGTAAGCGAGCCTGACCCCCCGCCTAGCGCGGCTTTGCTCAGTGAGACATGCTGTTAGTTTCTGGGGGCTGTCGTCACAGATGACCACAGACCAGGTGGCTTAAAAAAGAAAAAAAAAAGAAATTTGGAGTTTCCTGGTGGCTCATCGGGTGAAGGATCTGGCATTGTCACTACTTCAGCTCTGTTTACAGCTGTGGCACAGGTTCAGTCCCCGGCCCGGGAACTTCCGCATGCTGTGGGCACAGCAAAAAAAAAAAAAAAAAAAAAAAAAAATTATCCACTCACAGCTCTAGAAGCCAGAAGTCCAAGTTCAGGTGTTTCAGGGTTGGTTCCTTGTAGCGGCTCTGAGGGGGAATCCATTCCAGGCCTCTTCTAGTTTCCGGCGGCTGCCGGCCAGCCTTGACGTTCCTTGTGGACGCGTTCCTCCAGCCTCTGCCCCCGTTCCCACCTGGTCTCCTTGTGGTCTGAGTCTGACGCCTCCCCCCGACTCGCTCTTGTAAGGACCATCTGTCGCTGAATCTAGGGCCCATTCGAAATCCAGGGTGACCTCCTCCCCAGAGCCTCCACTTAAACATATCTGCAAAGGCCTTATTGCCAAATAAGGTGACTCTCGCAGGTTCCAGCAGACGAATCTGATCTTTGGGGGAGGCAGTCGCTCGGCCCACTGCAGAGGGCTGCAAGGAATTGGTTAAAGCGGGTTTTAGGCTTCGAACGGCTTGCCACAGGGGGCCTCTGTCTTCTGAGTCGGCATGGGAACCCCCCGGGCGGGAGAACCTCGAGACCTTGCTGCCTGCCCTCGGGACCCTGCCCCACGCTTGACGCCGCCTGTCGTCTGCAGGTGGAGGGGAAGAGGTACCCGCTGGTGGAGGACGGCGTCCAGGTGGTGGTGATTGACGGGAGGCACGGGCACGTGGCGAGCCAGGCCAGCTTCAGGAACGCCATCCTGCAGGGCATCCCCTGGCAGCTCTTCAGTTACGTGGCGGCCATCCCTGACAAGTGAGTCTGCGCCTCTGCCCCCGGGACCAGCCGATGGCACGGCACAGCCCTGGCCTCGGCCCCCTCCCTGTCCCTCCATCACCGTCCAGTCTGAGAAAGCGTAGGGACTTCACGGTCTGTCCGCAGGGAATGGGTGCTGGCTGGGAAAGCCAGGGCTGTTGGGGAATGTAGGGCAGGCTGCGGCAGACGGGTCTAAGCCAGCAGCAAACAGGAAGCCTGCCCTGACCTTCTGCCCCCATTACGACACAGTCTCCGGGCATGACCTCACCCCCTCCCACACCTTCAGCGCCATCCAGAAGCTGGTGGCTTTTGAGTATCTCCAGCCAAGATCTGCGTCCTCTTCTCCAGACGTTTTTTTAACCAGCGGCCGCTTGGACAGCGCCACCTGGAGGTCTCCTGTGGAACTGAATTCTCATCATGACTTTTTTTTTTTTAATCCCCCACCAACCACCAGTCCCTTCTCCTCTCCCCCCACCCCCCGGATTGATGAAATCATCATCTTCCCCCCAGGCTGCTAGAGCAGAATCTGGGCATCGTGCTTGGCGCTTGCCTTTCTTTCGTTTCACCACCATCTCTAACCACATCCTGCCAACTCTACGTGCATGGCTGCCTTCCTGCGAGTTGTCCCACCTTGTCCTCTGCGTCGCTGCTCTACCCAGGCCTGCCCTGTCTGCCACCCACACTGGTCAGCACAGTCACCTAACGTCTCCCTCGTCCAGTCATCCCCCACTCAGACCCACCTGCCATACTGGCTGGGGGACGGGGTTTGAGCTTCTTCAGTGTAGGTCTCTCCCGTCCCCTTTCCTAGAAATCTTTGCTAATTCCCCCACTGCCTTCCAGATCTAACTTCCATATTACCTCTTGGGTGAGGTCTCTTCCAGTCCAACCAGAAAGTTCTACATATCCCCCCATGGGACCGGTGGACCTGTCTGCTTCCCCATATAGGTTACAGACTTCCTGATGTTGGGACCACATCTAACTTACATTTGTATTGCTAGTATAATAGATGAATTCACTCCATGTTTTGTTGTGGCTGGCCCAGCGGGTTGAGAACCCAGCATAGTGTCCATGAGGATGTGGGTTGGATCCCTAGCCTTGCTCAGTGGGTTAAAGATCTGGTGTTGCCGCAAACGGTGGCACAGGCTGCATTTGCAGCCCTGATTTAACCCCAGCCCAGGAACTTTCATGCGCTTCTGGTGCGACCATAAAAAAAGAAAAAAAATCACTCCAAAGCCACAACCTGGCCTAGCAGACAGTCTAAGGAAAGTACTTAATGTGGAACCTGCCACATAGGAGGTGCCTGATAAATACTTATTGATGAAAACAAACGTCCCTCCCAGATGCTGTAGGACGGGCACATTAGGAACTGGATGCTACAGAAGATTCCAGAGAAGGGTTTTGCTTAACTACCTTTGGGCTTCGTTCCATCCTCCCATCACAGGCTTTTTTTTTTTTTCTTTTAATTTAATGGCTACACCTGCGGCATATGTAAATTCCTGGGCCAGGGATTGAATCCAAGCTGCAGTTGTGACCTACACCACAGCTGCAGCACGCCAGATCCTATAATGCACTATGCCAGGCCAGGGATTGAACCCACACCTCTGCAGCAACCCAAGCTACTGCAGTCGGATTCTTAACCCACTGTGCCACAGTGGGGACTCCAACAAGCTTCTTTAACATTAGATTTTCAGAATTCCCATAGTGGCTCAGCAGAAACGTATCTGACTAGCATCCGTGGGGACACAGGTTTGATCCCTGGCCCTACTCTGGGGGTTAAGGATCCGGCGTTGTGGTGAGCTGTGGTGTAGGCCAGCAGCTGCAGCTCTAAATTCATCCCTTAGCCTGGGAACCTCCATGTGCTGCAGGTGCGGCCCTAAAAAGACCAAAAAAAAAAAAAAATACGTTTTTACATGCAGATTCATATGGGAGGACCAGTTTTGCTAATTTGGGAAAATATATTGTGATTTTTAGTTTTCATGCCTTCCGGGGACCAGAGGACCTTTTCTTAAAATGATGCAGGATGTAGAAGCTTCCAATAGGAAACTGAAATGCAGAGTTGCTCTGTTTAGAACAGGGGTGAGTTGAGATGTTGCTGTCGTTTATGTCGGAGAGTGTTTGGCGTATGTTTTCCTCTAAGAGTTTTATAGTAGCTGGTCTTATATCTAGGTCTTTAATCCATTTTGAGTAGAACAGGGGTGAGTTGCGTGGGACCACCCCGCCCAGGGTGGCTTTCAGCCTGTGCAGCAGCCCCAGTGCCGCTTGCCGGGGGCGGCCCTCGCTGAGTACTTGGTGTGAGCCGGATCCAGGGTTGGCGCTGGGTACCCAGATAGGAATTGGGTACCACCAGACCCTGCTTTGATCTCCAGGAAAGCAGCAGGGAAGGGGGCAAGGCAGATCCTGGCCCACTGTCACCACAGGCCCAAGCCAGGCTGCCCCGCGCTCCCACCCATCCACTGAGCCACCTCCAAGGATGCAGCTGCTCACGCCTGAACCTTCAAGGACTCTGCCTCTGCCCTGCCAGCTTACGTGAACCTCGGCTTTGAGGCACAGCTTAGGAGCCATGAGAAGCCCATCCCCAGGCGGGGAGGGACATCTGAAAGGCGCAGGCAGCTTCTGGGTACCCTTAGGAGTCTGGGACACACAAGAAGCTCTGTCTCCTGGCCCGCTCCTGGGAGCCCCGTCCAGAGGGCCGTGACCTTCATTGGAGACCAGCCCAGCAAGAGGGCTTGGCTGAACCAAAGGGTTGTTAGCTTTTCTTCTGAACTGGAACGATGGGGAAACAGCCTCCTGGGAGCAGAGCCCGAATCCAGAGTCGGGATGTGTTTGCGATGCTCGGCTTCACAGCCACCACTCCCTCGGGCTGCCCTCCCCCACCTCCCTTCCCTGCTGCGCTTCCTGTGCTCGAGCTCCCGGCATTTCAAGAGCTTTCCTTCTGCTCCCAGTGGGACTCGAATGGGGGTATCAACGGCTTCCAGAATCTTGTACAGTTTTTCCATGTCTGGCCTGTGGTCTGTGGTTACAGGATGCCTCTGAGATGCAAGCTAGGAGCCCCATCGGGCCTCTGCCCCTGTTTCAGTTCCCGGGGGAGTGTTCACTTCCTGCTGACTAGCCTGGCAGGCTGAGTCTGCCACCAGGACGGCTGTTTTCCCAGCCCTCTGGCCTGAACACAGCCAGGGCAGGGCCGTGGAGACTCTGCTCCCAAGTTGGGCTTTTGCAAGTTGGGACCTTCAGGCTGGGCACCGCCGTTGCTCCGGGCCTGTGCCCCCCACCTGCGCACCGCTCCCCCGTGGCAGGTCCTCTAGGATACTTGGTGATTGTTTGCCTCCCTCTCCCTGTTTGTGCAGTGATGCGGTCGTGCTGTCCTGCCTGGACACAGAAGGAGATCATGAACCTTCTGATCATGATCTCGCCCTTCCCTGAGCACCTGGTGACTTTGCTCTCGGGCACCCGCCACCGCCGTGTCTCTGTCTCATCCCATCCAAACAGGCTTTTTCTTTCTTGTTAGGGCCGAACCCGCGGCATTTGGAGGTTCCCAGGCTGGGGGTCAAGTTGGAGCTGCAGCTGCCGGCCTACGCCACAGCCACCGCAACGCAGGATCCAAGCCACAGCTGGGACCTACGCAATAGCTCACGGCAATGATGGATCCTTAACCCACTGAGCGAGGCCAGGGATCAGACCTGAATCCTCATGGATACTAGTCGGTTCTTAACCTGCTGAGCCACAACAGGAGCTCCCAAACAGGCTTGAGAACACTCAAATTAAGATAAGCATACTGGGAGTTCCCTGGCGGCTCAGTGGGTTAAGGATCTGGCATTGTCACTGATGTGACTCAGGTTCCATCCCCAGCCTGGGAACTTCTGCGTGCTGCGGGCGTGGCCAAAAAAAAAAAAAAGTGCATACTGAGGTCCTTTCATGTGCCCAGCCCTGGCATAGGTGCCACCTTCAGATGGCCCTGTGAATCTGTCCTGTCTCCTTTGGGGCCAGACACGGAAAAGCAGTCAGCTGAGAGCAGGCTTAGAAAAGGCCACGGGGACCAGCTGTGGCCAGATGTGTGGGAGGATGTTCAGGATGCTGATCACCACATGGAAAGAGCCGGTCAGCTCGGCACGCAGGAGAGGCTGTCCCTCCCAGATCCTGGCGGGCTCTGGGCTCTGCTAACCCAAGGTCCCCCCAGGCCAGCCCCCTCTCCCTGCCAGTGAACCCCTCCCTCCAGTTCCTTGTCGAGTTCTCTCACCCATCTTTCTTTGCTCAGTTCCATAGTTCTCATGGCATCAAAAGGAAGATACGTCTCCAGAGGCCCATGGACCAGAGTATTGGAAAAGCTCGGGGCAGACAAGGGGCTGAAATTGAAAGGTAAGGAGTTCGACGGGGTTTCCACTGACCGTGATTCGAGATGCCTGGTGCCCTGTTACCCCCTCCAGAGGCCAGACCTCCCCCCTCAAACCTGGGTGTGGCCTCCCAATCCTCAGCGCAGCTAGTGGCACGCATAGGCCAGGGGCCACCTCGTCCCCGTCCCTGCCAGGCAGCAACATCGTTCCGGCGTGTGAGCAGACACTGGCGGGAAACGGCTAGAGCTGCTCAGCAGGAGGTCCTTTTTTCCACAAAAGCATCAGCACAAAAGTGGCTCCGTTTGACCCCCCGGCTCCCATCCCAGTTCCCGCTGTTCAGATTGGTCAAGGGCCCCACGTCTTTCTCAGCTTTCCAGCTGATGTCCAGCATTTGTAGAGCCCTTTGCAGCTTGCAACAGCTCTTATTTGAGAACTTGTGTGGCACGTCCAAGGTCACGCAGCTCTTCTGCGGTGAAGCCTAGCATAGACTCCACGGAGAAGAAGCCAGCCGGGGCAGAAATGTCGACATTTCACTGTCATCATCACAGACCGTGTTCAAAGAGGGTCCGCGGGGAGGTGGAAAGGAGAGACAAAACCACCCTAGACAGTAAAGATGACGTCCAGCTTCCGCTGCCAGTCATACTTGCCGAGTCGTGTGTGGCCTTGCGCCTTCCTGAAAGCATCCTGTAATGACCTTCGTTATTCATGAATAAGAATTAGTTAAGGAATTGGGATCCTAGGTTTTCAGAGTGCGTAGCGGCCACAGCATCATAACTGTGCCGTAACCGCACAGCACGTTAAAGCCAGCAGCCCGTCCTATGGGACCTTTATCCCAGGCAGTTCTCAGAGGAAAATCATGAAGGCCTTCAAAAGAGCCAAAAAGAGAACACCAAGAAAAGAGAAGCATCTTCTCCAACCCAATCCTAAAAGCATTTGGGGTCCTCTGTCCCTTAAATTAAGACCCTGTTGGAGTTCCCTAGTGGCTCAGCAGATTAAGGATCTGGCATTGTCATTGCTGTGGCTCAGGTCGTTGCCGTGGTGCGGGTTCGATCCCTGGCCCAGGAACTTCCTCATGCCACCGGCTTGGCAAAAATAAATAAATAGAAAATAAATAATAAAATAAATGTAAAAAATAAAGAAAGACCCTGTCACCAAAAGCTGATGTGCATGAAGGTGACAGAAGTCAGGGGGTGCTTTCTCAGTGGGGAGGAGTGTGTGGCGCCTGCCAGGCCAGGCCAGTTCTGAGCGTAGACGTGAACCCCCAGGTCTGATCGAGCTCTGAGCTTTGAGACAGAGGGCTCTTGCTGGGGCTCAGACGTCTGGCGTTCTGCTCTGGGCGGCACTGTCTATGCCCTGCCCTTGGGCAGATTCATCCGCTTCTCAGAGCTTCCTTCTAAAGTCGCAGGATGGGAGTGCCCGTTGTGGTGCAGTGGAAATGAACCCGACTAGTATCCAAGAGGATGTGGGTTCCATCCCTGGCCCTGCTCAGTAGGTTAAGGGTTCAGCGTGAGCTGTGGTGTAGGTCACAGATGCGGCTCAGATCTGGCATTGCTGTGGCTGTGGGGGAGGCCGGCAGCTGTAGCTCCAATTGGACCCCTAGCCTGGGAACCTCCATATGCCGCGGGTGCGGCCCTAAAAATAAATAAAGCCACAGGATGAATGCCATCATCTGACAGATAGGGACACTGGGCTTCAGAGAGAGGCAGAGACTTGCTGCTGCTCATAGGGTCTGAGATCATGGGATCTGCTTAAAGGTGGCTGGGGTTCCTGGGAGGTCCCTGGGCAGTGCGGAGCCAGCATCTGCACAGGTGGCCGGGAGGCTCAGGTGAGACCCTGTGTGTGGTCCGGTCAGGTACCGTCAGTGGCTGGGCACAGAGCTCTTCCCTGGAGGACAGTCCGATGTGGCCAGAGGAGGGGGTGCCTGGTGGGGTCAGGGGGCTGGGGAGCCCTGGAAGGCGGCGGGGTGTGGCCATCCTCTCTCGAAGCTTCTGTTCATGGGACATCACCGCTTTTCAGAGCAAATGGCATTCGTCGGCTTCAAAGGCAGCTTCCGGCCCACCTGGGTGACTCTGGACACGGACGACCACGGTGCCAAAATCTTCCAAGTTGTGCCCGTCCCCGTGGTGAGGAAGAAGAAGCTGTGAGGACGGCTGCCACCTGGTGCTGCCCCACGGTGGACTCTTGGCACAGCCCAGCCCTGTCCAGCGGCCGGCGGGGACGGCCGGGTGTCAGCCCTGATGGGCCATGGGCTGGGATCAGAGAGGCCTGGTGCTGCCACCTGCTTCTACTCAAGTGTCTACCTGCAGCCCCAGGGGGGCATGGGCTGGGGCTGGAAACCTCTTCTTTCCTACAGCCTCTTGGGTGCTTCTCTCCTCTCTGTGCCTCTTCAGTGGGGGGGTGGGGACCACACGAGGAGACCTGGGCTGTGCTGGCCGCAGAGGTCCGCTTTGGCCGCAGTCTTGCTCCAACTAGGAGGCAGCCTGTGGGGGCGGGGCGGGGTCGTTCACAGATCCCCGTGCTCTCAGCACACGCGTTAGGGTGCTGGATGTGGGGGGAAGCGCCCTGGTCCTAAGGAAAGCATCACTCCTCTAAGCAAGGACTAACCTCCATGGGATTCACCGTGTAGACAGAGCGTGCGGATATGGAACCCGCCACCTTTGGGGGAGGGTGAGCCTGCCTCCGGAGAGCTTCAGCCTTCCGGGAGACTTGGGGACCCAGGATGGGAGCGGGACTAGGTGACTTTTAAAGGTCCTTTCGGTTCTGAGATGCCACAAGTCTGTGGCTTTTCACGTTGTGCCTGGAACCCACCAGTGGGTAAGAACATGTTTTTTTTTTTAGCTGCCATCCATGATGCTGGATACTCAGGGCACAGACGATGGAGCGGGGAAAGTAACGCCTAGGGCAGGGGGCTCGCAGTCTGGCAGAACAGGCAGCCAGGCTCACGTGCCCTCTGACGCCAGGTGGGGAGAACCAAGTGAGGTGAAATGGAGCCAGCGCCGGTTTCCAGGGGAAAGCGCTTATGTGCATCAGGAAGCTTCCTGCAGCAGGAGGCAACGGGGCTGGCGGGAATGAAGGGCAGGGGTATTTGGGTGGGTAGGGATGGGGCAGCATCTGAAGTGGTTCAGAGGTTGAGCCCTTCCGGCCAACAGCTGCCAAAGCTGGACTGCAAAACCCTTTGCCCTCAATTTGTTAGCCCAGCCATAACGCAGGAGCAAGCTTCAGAAGAGAGGGATGGGGGAGTTCCCTGGTGGCCCAAAGGGTTAAGGGTCTGGTGTTGTCACTGTAGTGGCTTGGGTCGCTGTTGTGGCACAGGTTCCATACCTGGCCCAGGGACTTCCACATGCCATGGGTGCAATTGAAAAAAAAAAAAAAAGGAAGAATGGAGGGCTGAACCAGCCAGCCCTACTGGTGACTCCAGAAAGGATGGAGCCAAGTTGGGAAAGGTGAGCTCCCATCTGCTCTGGGGCCCCTAGAGCCCTGATGAGCCCATGGGTGTGCTCACACCTCGGTGGCCAGGGCTTCAGAACTGGAAAGGACCTTAGGAAATACCTAGTCCAAAGCCTTCGTCTTAGAGATGGGACCCGTGAGACCCTGACAGGGAAGAACCACACGGCCAGGGCGGGGCCGGGCCGGGAGCCCCACGCCCAGCACTTCCTGCCACACCACACTGCCTCAGTAGCCACCCTGAGTGTCCCAGCACTCCCGGAGGACCTTCCCCAAATGGGGGGGGGGGGCAAGTCCCCTTGAGGGGGGAAAAAAATGAGCAGAATAGGAAGAGGACTGGCAGATGGCTGTTCCTCTCCGGGCTCTCTGCACATACGGGCGCCCTCCTCTGGGCTGTGGTGGTCCTGCAGCCTCCACTTTACTCAAACTACCTGCCTTCCGGAGCGGGGTCCCGCAGCTGCCACAGTTCCCCTGGTGCTACCTGTCTCTGCGGGTCTGCAGGTGCGCCCAGCAGACTGCGTCGGGGCACACTTTCACATCTTTGGTGAGCCAGCTAGGTGGCTTTCCGAGGTCTAGAGAGCTTTAGGTCCACCCAGGCCCTCTCAGCCACTGCCTAATAACCTGCCCTCTCCTTCTGCCCACCTTGGAGAAGCCAGGAGAACTTCTGGAGAAAAACAAAACTGTGGTTTATACTCTCCTGAGGTACTAGGGTCGCACTGGGTTTCTTGATGGCTGCACCTGTCACCTTACCTGCCCTCAGCCCCAAACTCTTTTCTTCCTGGGGTCCATCTGCCCAGCTGCACCTATGAGACTCGGCCTGCTAGTCCACTCACCAGGTTGAGCCAACTGCCTGAGAGGTTTTTCCCACTAAACAGGTCTTTTGGCTGCTAGGAGGTGACAGTGGGACTCCGATTCCTAAGACAAGGCAGCTTCAAAGGCCCAGGTCCCAGGAAGGGCCTCTTCCAGGCAGATCATCAGAGGCCATGGGGAGGAGAGTTAAAATGACCTCATATTCTTCTTGTGTTTAGTTCTGTTGAGTTTTTCTGAGCTCTTAATGCAAGGGTCTCACTGTGAACTGCTTAGGATGTGATCACTTCAGATGGCCAGGAATGTTGACTGTCTTTGGTTCAGGAATGTTGACTGTCATGGAAAAAATACCTATTTGAAAATCCTCAGAGTTGTACATATGTCTGACAGCACAGGATCTGTGCATAAAACTTTCCTTCTAAACCAGTCACCAAGAGCCCAAGTCCAGGCATGTTCTTGGTAGCACAGATTTTCTTACTGCTTAGAAAATTGTTCTTGTTGTTCTGTTTGCAAGCATCAAAATGAGTTAGGCCTTAGAAAGGAAAAAAAAAAAGCACTCCTCTGAAATGCTTGTCTTTTTCCTGTTGCCGAAATAGCTGGTCCTTTTTCGGGAATGAGATGTACAGCGTGTTTTGTATGTAAACATTTCTTGTAGGCGTCACCACCATGAACAAAGATGTATTTTCTATTTATTTATTCTATATGCACTTCGAGAAGTCATTGTCAGAGAAATGAAGAATTGTCTTAAATGTCATGTTTGGGGATGTCCTTTGGACCGCTTGAAAGGGGTGTGCCCGGAGCCTTCTGCTTGCAGCAGAGGCCATCGGCTCTGATTTGGGAAATCTTGCTCTACCATAGTAAACACACAAAGGATGTCACCCTCCTCTCTGCTTGTTTTGTTTTCCATTAAAGTGGGCCTTGTTTTGGAATTCACGTCCTGGGGCAGTGGAAGCGAATCCGACCAGGAACCACGGGGTTGTGGGTTTGATCCCTGGCCTCGCTCGGTGGCTTAAGGATCTGGCGTTGCCGTGAGCTGTGGTGTGGGTCACAGACGAGGCTTGGATTCTGCATTGCTGTGGCTGTGGCGTAAGCCGGCAGCTGTAGCTCCCATTGGACCCCTACCCTGGGAAACTCCATATGCTGCGTGTGCGGCCCTAATAAGCTAAATAAATAAATAAATAAATATATATATATATATATAATATAAATAAATATATACATATATTAAAGTGGGCCTTGTTTTAAGCCAGGTAGCTAAGGAAAATAAGATTGAGGGACTCACCCTTTGGGCCTGTCTCTCACGTCTTCCTAAGTCATAGTCCTACCTTGTCTTGCCCCAAGGGGGCGCTCACGAGAGCAAATGGGGGTGGTCCTGTAAGAGAGACGTTACGCACAGGGCGGGCCACATCCAGGATGGACCACGTCCTTCTTTCTTCTAAGCCATCAGTAAGCTGTCAGGCCTTCTCTGAGGGCAAACCAGCGGTCAGCTGAGTCTGGACTCGAGGCAGGACTGTTTCTTCCTTATGGGCACAGCTTGGTCAGAGGCCAAGCACGGCATCTGAGGAGAGTGTGAAGACGGGTGGAGAACAGGTCCAGGGCAAGCTGCAGGACAAGAGGGTGGAAGCAAGTTAGAGGGGAACCCCTAGGCTGAGGTGAGAGGGGCTCCGGGGACGGCATGGTGGGGGTGGGGGGTGTCTGCAGAGGGGGAAAGTGAGAACTTTAGAACAGGGTGAATGGGGGGTTCCAGAACTGTGCTGTCCAGGAAGGCAGCCATGTGAGGCCACCTAAAGTTAAACTTACTAAAATGAAACACAAGTATTCAGTTCCTTGGTGGCACTAGCCACATTTGAAGTGCTCAGTGGCCACGTGGCTAGTGGTTACCATTATTGGACAGGGAAGATATAAAACATACCCATCAATGCAAAAAGCAGAGTCTCCCTGTTGTGGCTCAGCAGGTTAAGGACCCAGCATTGTGTCTATGAGGATGCAGGTTCGATCCTTGGCCTCACTGTTAAGGAACTGGCATTGCTGCAAACTGGGGTGGAGGTCACAGGTATGGCTCAGATCCCGCGTTGCTGTGGCTGTGGTGTAGGCTAGCAGCTGCAGCTCCAATTCGACCCCTAGCCTGGGAACTTTCATATGTCATGGATGCAGCCCTAAAAGAGGCCAAAAAAAAAAAAAAGAGAGAAAGAGCATTACTCCAGGGTACACTTCAAACCAGAAAGCAGCAATAAAATTCAGAAAATTCAGAGTTGAAGAAGGGGGAAGAGGTAGGAAAAAAAAAAGCAGGCAGCAAACCCTGAAATCAATTGTAGACACAAAAATATTGAAGTATGTTTTATGAACACAGAGTTAAGTGCCCAAAGCAATCCTGAGATAGCTGATCAGTATTGTTCACAAACAAAAGCTGGGATCTCGTAAACCCGTAATATAGTAATGAGCACGGACGGGAATGAGGGGTGAGTGGCGGTAAGGGGAGCCATATTTAGGTCCTCTTCTTGTCTGGTAGGAGGAAAACGCCTTAGGTTGTTCTGGACACTGAGAGTTTTGTAACTACAGGCTTCAGAATGAAAATGAAAACCAGTGTGGAGTTCTCCCTATGGTGCCATGGGTGGAGAATCTGCTGTTGTCACTGTAGTGGCTTGAGTCACTGTTGTGCAGGTTCAATCCCTGGCCCGGGAATTTCTACATGCCCATAGGAGTGGCCAAAAAAAAGAAAGAAAAAAAAAAGAATATCATAGCCTTTATTTTTATTTTACGTATGTATGTATGTATGTATTTTCTTTTTAGGGCCAAAGCGGTGGCATATGGAAGCTCCCAAGCTAGGGGTTGAATCGGAGCTGCAGCTGCTGTTCTACACCACAGCTGGATCCTTAATCCACTGAGCGAGGCCAGGGATCGAACCCACATCCTCACAGATACTAGTCAGGTTCAAAACCCACTGAGCCACAACAGGAACTCCTGAAGATCGTAGACTTTAAAGTAAGGCTCGGAGCCGGCGTGGCTGTGGCTGTGGTGTAGGCCGGCAGCTGCAGCTCTGATTTGACCCATAGCCTGGGAACTTCCGTTTGCCATGGGTGCAGCCCTAAAAAAAAAGAAACTCAAGAATTCCACCTATGGCCCCCCCCACACACACACACAGCAAACATACGCACAAGTCCCTGATCCTGGATTTCCCCTGCCCCCTCCTTGCCTCCCCTTCTCAACCCTTCATCTCTCCCGGCAGCGCTGTGCTCTCGCTCTCCACCCCACAGCGACCTCACCGTGAAACGCGGCCTTCTTCCTTTCCAGTTTCCCCAGATTTCATGAACACAGGAAAGTCACTTGCAGCAGAATCTGGCGGAAGGTTTGGGAATACGGCATAGCAACAACTTAAAACAGAAGATTAGTCATCCTTGCCAGAAAGTTCCTCCCCCCCCCCCAGGCACACACCTTAAGGAAATTCCCAGGTGGGGCAGCTTCTGAAACAGAAGGACTGCTCACCTTATCTTGCATCATTGCTCTCTCCCCACCTAGTAAAAAAAATAAAAGCGGCCCGAGCATTTCTTGCTTCTCTGCGCGCTCCCCCAGGCTGCTCTGCGAGCAGAACTATTCGCTCGGGTCACCGCCTTTTAGCAGAGCCCTGCAGGCGTAGTCTCTCCTTGACGCCATCAGGCTGGCTTTTCTGAGGACCTCGATGGGGCAGTACCTGGGATGGGACTTTCTGAGGACAGCAGGGGACGGTTACCGGCACATTCCGAGCTGGAGCCTCCAGGCTGGTCCCGAAAGGACCTGGTAGGCGATGGCTGTCCTGGGCGCCGCTGCTCGGCTCCGTCACCCGCCTCCAGGCCCGAGGAGAGCCGGCCAGGGCTTCACTGAAATGGAGATTGCCTTGTAAGCTGGTAAACCGCTGTGGAAAACAGGATAGAGGTCCCTTAAAAAGCTAAAAATAGAGGAGTGCTTCTGTTTCTTGTGACTCGGCAGGTGAAGGATCTGGCGTGGTCCCTGCCGGGATCGCTGGTGCAGCACGAGTTCGTTCCTTGGCCGGGGAGATTCCACGTGCCCCAGGTGAGGCCAAAAAACGGAAAAAACACACAAAAAAGCTAAAATAGTTACTGGAGTTCCTGTCATGGCTCAAGTGGAAACGAATCTACAAGCATCCATGAGGACGCAGGTTCAATCCTTGGCCTCGCTCAGTGCGTTGAGGATCTGGCGTTGCCGTGAGCTGTGGTGTGGGTCGCAGACGCGGCTCAGGTTCGGTGCTGCTGGGGCTGCGGCGCAGGCCGGCCGCTACAGCTCCGATTGGACCCCTAACCTGGGAATTTTCATATGTTGCTGGTGCGGTCCTAAAATAAAAAATTTTTAAAAAAGACCTAAATAAATAAATAAATAACCTGAGCCATTAACAAACAGTTCTTTGGCCCTTTGACTTCTGCTTGGTGGTTGGTTCGGCCAACTGGAGGCCCCTTCTGGAGACAGAAGGCAGGGCGCAAAGCGCCTCGACAGGGAATTCACCGCAGGGCTCTTCCTGACCGGTCTCTTCGGCCGCTTCCCTCTAAGGCATCAGGGCATCAGCCAGGGGCCTTCTCTATGCCGCAGTCTGCTTGGATCCCAGTAACGCCTCTGGCTCCCGGGGTCTCTGAGGGTTGGTAACTGCTCCCCACATTGGCAAGCCCAGGATTACGGCACCGCTCCTTATCGGGGTCCCTAAACTTTATTCACATGTTTGCAAATTAGGGGGTTGGGATTGACACATGCGCACAACTATATATAAAATGGAGGGGTTACAAGGACCCACCGTAGAGCACAGGGTAACCTACTCGATGACGTGTAATAACCGATATGAAAAAAGAATCTCAAAAAAGATATGTGTTCATATAACTGATTTACTTTTCTATACACTCAAAATTAACATAACTTTGTAAGTCAACTATACTCCAATTACAATTTACTAAAAAAAAAAAAAAAAGGCGGGGTGTTCCCACTATGGCTCAGTGGGTTAAGAACCCAACACAGCGTCCACGAGGATGCAGGTTCAATCCCTGCCTTCGCTCAGTGGGTTAAGGATCCAGCGTTGTTACAAGCTATATTATGTAAAAATGATTTGAAAATGTGTGCAGACTTTGGCTCCAAAATCTGTTCCAGAATTTATTCTCAAGAAAGAGTACAGGAGTGCACAGGATTTGTGAGAAGGATGTCCACTGCAGCATTTTACAGGATAATGAAAACTGAAATAACCTAATAGCCATCGGAGACTGGCTAAATCGATACAGTCCCCTTCCCAAAATGAAGCTTGAAAATGACTGTTGAAATGTTGGTAATTATGAGTACTGGGTGATAAAGAATAAGAATTCATTATACCATTCACTCTAGTTGTGTGTACATGGACATTTAAAATATTTCCACGATTTAGGAAATGGCTCAGCGGAAACAAATCTGACTAGCAGCCTTGAGGACTCAGGTTTGATCCCTGGCCTCGCTCAGTGGGTTAAAGATCTGGCATGCCGTGAGCTGTGGTGTAGGTCACAGATGTGGCTCAGATCTGGGTTGCTGTGGCTGTGGTTTAGGCCAGCAGCTATAGCTCTGATTCAACCCTTAGCCTGGTAACCTCCATATGCTGCAGGTGTAGCCCTAAAAGAAATAAAAATAAAATATTTCCATGATTTAAAAAAAGCAAAAACCAAAAAAAAAAAAAATCAATAATAACGACAACAACAAAAAAACCCCAGGAGTCCCTGTTGTGGCTCAGCAGGTTAGGGACCCAACGTTGTCTCTATAAGGATGTGGGTCCGATTCCTGGCCTTACTCAGTGGGTTAAGGATCCTGTGTTGCCGCAAACCTAGGCATAGCCTGCAGATGTGGCTCAGATCTGGCATTGCTGTGGCTGTGGTGTAGGCCATGTAGCTCCGATTTCGACCCCTAGCCCAGGGGAAATTCCAGATGCTGTAGGTGCGGCCATAAAAAGAAAAAAAGTAGTTCCATGGTAAAAAAAACTTTCTGAAAATTGGAAATAACCATTTAGAAAATATGTAGTGTTATGAATCAAGAGCCTTAAAAATAATTCTTTTCTGTGACCTACTCATTACTTATCTGGGAATTTAGCCTAAGGAAACAAAGCTCAGGTATAAAGATGTTCGCTATGGCATTATTTATATTCATTTGATATGTTCAAAGTACCTAAATGTTTGACTCCACGGGAATGACTAACAAATTATGGTCTCATCAGATGAACTATTACACCTCGCTGAAATAATAATGACAAAGAGTTTGTAATAACAAACTGCTCAGTTGCAGAATCGTTGTGGGTTCTGAAAGTCACAGAATATTACAGCCTAAAAGATCTTGGAGCTCAATTGGCCAGGCATTCTGCAATCATCAAAGATGTAAACACACACACACACACACACCCTCCAGCCCCACCACCTCCATGGAGCCTATTCTGCAACCATCAGAGATGTAAACACACACACACACACACACA
>PVHT021183629.1:22888118-22930217 GCA_004024745.2 Catagonus wagneri
GCATCCTTAACCTATTGAGTGAGGCCAGGGATTGAACCCGCGTCTTCATGGTTCCTAGTAGGATTCGCTTCCGCTGTGCAACGACTGCCGTGCCTCCCGCCTTCTCATTAGTGCTTTTATTAGAAATTTCATAGGCTTAGATGAGGTGTTTTGATGACATGCCCAAGATGATACAGCTCGTAAAATGCAGGGCCAGGCCGTCCGACTCCAGAGCTGTGATCTAACGGGCCTCGTGCTAATGGCTAACGAATGGCAACTTGAAGGGTTATGGAGAGTAAATGAAATAAAATATGTAAAGAGGCTGCACACAGTGGGTGCTCAATAAATGGAAAGTGACATTGAGCATCTTTAACGCATCTGCAAACAGCAGGAGGGTAGGGGCTTTGCTGCCTTTTCATCTTCGCCCCCACCACTTTCGCAATTCCTGGAATTTATCTGTGTTCAGTGTGGACCTGGCCAGTGGGTGGGCAGTGAAGCCTGCTAGGTGGGGGCAGGTCTCTTCCCAGGCAGAGCCCAATGACCCAAGTCCAAATCCTGGCTGTCACTTCCTAGCCCTGTGACCACAGAAAAAATACTTTCTGTGCCTCAGTTTCCTCATGTGTAAAATGGGGATGATTCTAGAGTGTCTACTGCACAAGGTTGCTCTGAGGATGAAGTAAATGAATGACGCAGAACAGTACATTCGGATCAGATAATCCTTTAGGTTTCAGAGAAATCCAGAAAAGGTATATGCAGATTTTCACAAATATTTGGCAAGCCCAGACGGAGGGATCTGTTAATTTAAATAACAGCTGAAGAATTCTCCCCCAAGGACGGCTGGCAGCACGCTGCACCAAGTGGAGGTGGGAGGCATGGCAGTCTCTGCTGCCCCCTAGTGGTTGCACGTCTTAATTTTTGGCTTGGCTTTCGTGGGCAGACACCCGTGGTCTCTTCAGAGGATCCCTGCTCTCTGGATGGTGAGGGGGAGAGGATGAACAATTCTACTTCACCTGATGGAAGTTTCGTGAAGAAGGAGGCAGAGCGAGGGCTGTTCTTCCATCACTGGCAAGTCCTTTCCCCTTCTCGACTGTCCCACCCGTGAACCAGAACAGCCCAGGCCTCCACACGAGGCAGGTGCGCATAACGGGAGGCGTGCGGAAGTTCTAAAGCCCAGGGCGTGTTTGTTGTGGCAGTTGTCATCTGCATCTTCCTCCCCGGCCCCTCGGCCCCAGCTGAGCTCAGCCAGGCTGAACCCAGGGGCCGTGGTCGAGGACCCCAAGAGTACACCCCTCAGCTCCAAGCCCCATTCTCGCCCAGGCCGGTCAAGAAGGCGCGTTGCGGCGTCACCACGGGAAAACATTTTCTCATCAGCTTTGAGTCAGAGGGTTAATGTCTACATCCAATAACAAGCAAACACACAGGGCTGACAAGTTTCCCTCCTCGACTAAACTTCAGCCGGGCCATCTCCGCGCTCATCTCAAGAGGGCCTCAACCTTGATCTGCTGAGCCCAGTTGCAGCAGGTTATTTCCCCCACCAGTGAAAGCCAAGCTTTGGGCCAGTCTTTGGTAAGAATCCCACGAAGCCAGCTTAGCAAGGATCCCCCTGCCCGATACCTAACCTGATTTTCCATCCACTCATTCTCTCCCCCTGCGCTTTGCTGTCATTTATCAGAGGAGTTGAGTTCAATCTCTTTCCCCTATTGCAACAGCTTTGAATAAGAAATCTTCCTTGCCGTGTGTGTGTGTGTGTGTGTGTGTGTGTGTGTGTCTTTTTAGGTCCACATCTGAGGCATATGCTAGTTTCCAGGCTAGGGATCGGTCGAATCAGAGCTGCAGTGGCTGCCCTACATCACAGCAATGCCCTATCCTTAACCCACTGAGCGAGGCTAGGGATCAAACCTGCATCCTCATGGATACTATCAGGTTCTTAACCCACTGAGCTGCAATGGGAACTCCCTTGCCATTTTTAACAGGTGTCTAGTACAAAATTTTCCACCAACCGATTAAGGGCATGCAAATTAAAATAAGTTAACCTATTCAACTCTGCCTGGAGTGTAGGTAATCAATAATTTTTTTTTTCTTTTTATGGCCGCATCCGAGGCATATGGAAGTTCCCAGGCCAGGGACTGAATTCGAGCCACAGCTATGGCAATGCAGGATCTTGTAACCTACAGAGCCAGGCCGAGGATCAAACCCCTGCCTCCGCAGTGACCCGAGCCACTGCAGTCGGATTCTTAACCCACTGCACCACAGTGGGAACTCTAGGATTTCAATTCTTCCTCTGAAAGCATGAACCTGAGAAGTCAGGAAATATGAACTTTTTTGATCAGTTCTCCAGCGCAGCCAGTGCAAACTGGATTGCCTCTCGAATCCACCCTGCCACAGCTTTTAATCCTGCAAGGCCTCCCCATGGTCTCTACAGGAGTCTGTGCACCCCAGAGATGCCAGAGTCCCAGCTCTCAGTCTCACTGCTGCAATGTCCTAGGTCTAGGGGCTCCTAGGAAGGGCAGGGCAGCAGGACAGTGACAGGAGTCAGGACGGCGGGGCTTCAGCTTTGACTAAAGTAGTTCCATGTAATAGCTGCTCCGCAGACATGGGCTTGCTTTTCTCTCTCTCTCTCTAAACATGGGCTTGCTTTTCTCTCTCTTTCTTTTTTTTTTTTTTTGGCCGCACCTGAGGCACACAGAAGCTCCCCGGTCAAGGATCAAACCTGTACCACTTTATCCTTAACCCACTGCGCCTGAGAAGGAATGCCAGAGGTGGATTTTCTCAGTGAATGGGACTTCCTTGCAAAGGAATTTTCCAAGTAAATCTTCACTTTCATAATTTTTCTTTCAGGGCTGCACCCACGGCCTGTGGATGTTCCCAGGCTAGGGGTCAGATCAGAGCTACAGCTCCCAACTTATGCCACAGCCACAGCCACGCTGGATCTCTGACCCACAGAATGAAGCCAGGGATCAAACCCACATGCTCATGGATAGTAGTCAGGTTCTGAACCTGCTGAGCCACAAGGGGAACTCCCACTTTCGTGATTCTTGCTCATAAAGCTGTACTGTTTATTTAAGAGACCCACAACCTCGCTGAGCGTCAGGGCTCTAGGAAGCCTCCAGCACTTGGCTCTCCCACCGCATCCTGGGCTGTGCCCCAGCCTCTCCATTGGCCTTCCCGCTCTCCCTCTCCTCCTTTACTTCTAGCACAGGGCCTTTGCACGGACCGTTTCCTCTGCTTAAATATCCCCCGCCCCCTGCCTCGGGGCCCTCTCTGACTACCCCAAGATCACCCACTTCTGGGCGCTGTACCTCTTGCCTCTTTCTAACAGTGACTATATTACATGTACATGGTTAATATTCGCCTCCCCCCCCAAATCAGTTTGCTGCCACCAGGGGCCATAACTACGGTGTCCCTGGCACCCAGCGGTGCTCAGCATGTAACAGACACTTGGCCAGTGCGGGCTGGGGCGGCCGCACACTGCAGAGGAAGCAGACAGACCCACATGTTCTGACGCGGAAGACGGCCGCGTGGAAACGCGAGGTCCTGGCACCGTGAAGGGTGCGCTCCCTTCTGTTTAATGAAAAAAAGCATCCCAACAGGACAGGCCATCACGCCTTCAAATGACAGGGGCAGGGCTGGTTTCAGACGTGGCTGGCCACGGGGGCTGAGTCCACACCAGCAGGACCCCGACGTCCCCCTGTGCCTCCACCTCAGGACAGCTCTCCCCTCGATGGGGCAAGACGGCAGCGGCGGCAGCTCCAGCCTCACTTCCCTGGGTGCAGATTGTATGAGAAACAAAACACCCCTTCCTGGAGTTCCCGTTGTGGTGCAGCAGAAACGAATCCGACTAGTAACCACGAGGACGTGGGTTCGATCCCTGGCCTCGCTCAATGGGTTAAGGATCCAGAGTTGCCGTGAGCTGTGGTGTTGGTTGCAGATACAGCTGGGATCCTGCATTGCTGTGGCTGTGGCTGTGGCGCAGGCCGGTGGCTACAGCTCCGATTAGACCCCTAGCCTGGGAACCTCCATATGCTGTGGGTACGGCCCTAAAAAGCAAAGACCACCCCTTCCTGAGGTGGCTCAAGCAAATCCACCCTGGGATTAACTCCTCCTGGGAGTGGGGGAGCCGCAGGGGAGACACCCCCCCATGGCACAGGAAGAAGGTGTGGATCATCACAGGGAAATCTGAATAGTTTCCAAAATAAGGGGAAATGGATGCTGTGAGGCTGAAACGCACATCACTATACACTGGTGAGTGTCCTTAACAGAGTAACGGTAGCTTCCGCTGGGACAAGGCAGTGGCTGGCGCGGGGGGAGACCTTTCGCTCTGTACCTGTCTTTAACCAAGACATTTTTAAACTGTGCATGTGTGCTATTTTCAGTTTGTTAAAATCACAATGGAAGGTGTCACTTTTTTGTTAACAAGTAATTTTAGTCCTTAAAAATGCGCCCTGTGTATAAATCCCGTGACTCTCACTCAGAGTCGGCTCTGACACGGGAACAGCAAAGACGAGCGGGAAGAGGCAGACGTAGTGTTAGTACCACACAAGAACACCACAAAGTCAGGCACTTTATCAAAGAGAAATGTTTAGAAATGACTAAGGTTACTGAGTCCACCGCTACACCCCACAAAGCCTCTGCTGATGCCTGACTGACACCCACGAAAATCATCACATTAAGTGGAACACGCCCAGCATTACTCTTTCCTAAATAAAGTCAAGATTCTGAGTTGGCAGAACCCCTGGACCTACAGACCCCATAACACCTGACAGGTGCCAAGAGTTCTAACCGATCCAAGAAACCCAAAGCGAACGTCGGATTTCCGAATTGCATTATTTTCTGTCCTCTGCATTTGTTGCACAAATCTGTGATTTGAGCTCCCTGACTGTCTGTCTAGTCACGGAGCTCCGTGCCCTGCTCCCGGGACGTCGCTTTAATTTCACAGTAACGACGGCGAACGTCCGCCGCAGGAAGACCTGATGCAACTGAGTTGAGTCTTCAGCTTGTCTGCTAAGAGCCTGGCCTCCTCTCAGCTGAGACAAGTAAAACGCGCGGACGCAGCAGGGCGCCAGGTCAGAGCGGGTATGCCGAGGGGGGTCTTGGCACCATCCAGCCAGCGACTTCCCTACATTTAAGGAAAAAGCAACGCCGCCAGGTTTCCGTCGAAAGTGATTTTAGAGTAAACGTGCATTTGTCAGTGTCCTAGTTTAACTATAAAACCAATGTTTTCTCTCTTGAAGCCTTTTGGACAGTAGTTCTTACATTGACCACCAACTGGTTGTGTGGCGGACCTTCTCCAGCAGAAACCAGAGGTCCATCAGTGTGTGGGGTCCCGCGGCCGCCCCGTCCCCGTGCTCGCTCCTCTGCAGAGCCCGCGGCGGCCCTGCTACAGCTCTTGTCTTTTACTCCCAGCTCGGTTGTCTTCCTTCGAAGCCCGAGACTTGGAGTCTCCCTCCTTCTTCTTTTTGCCCTTCTCTTGCTTGGTTTTATTTTTCTCTTTGCTTCCGCCTCCTTTCCCGGGGTACACCTGTCCCTCCAGAGTTACATCAGCACACCTGTCTTGACCGACCAGAAAGTCCTTGATCTCCCAGGCGTAGCCCCCATCACGCAGCATGAAGATGGCACGGTCGGAGCCCACGATGAACCTTGGCGGAGAGACGGGACTACAGTCAGCGCACTGCTAGGAAGGTGCTAACGGGTCAGAGCGGTTCCGTGGCACTTAACCAAGAAAGAGAAGCCCTTCGAAATTCTACATGAATACAGAACAAAACATTCTATTTTCCAAGGCCACGTAGCTTCTGACATTCACTGTTTGAAAATACTAGCTGGCTGAACTGCTGAACACCTCAGCTCAGATCAAAAAGGAAACAGAACCTGGATTTTGTGTGTGCGGTGTAAGTGGCAGCTCATGCAAAGAGCATTAGCAGAGTTCCCGTTGTGGTAACAAACCCGACTAGTGTCCATGAGGATGTGGGTTCGATCCTTGGCCTCAGTCACTGGGTTAAGGATCCCTCATTGCTGTGGCTGTGGTATAGACTGGCAGCTACAGCTCCGATCTGACCCTTAGCCTGGGAACTTGCACATGCCACAGATATGGCCCTAAAAAGACCAAAAAAGAAAAAAAAGAAAGAGAGAGAGAGAGACAGTATTAGGAAGGGCCCTAGGACACTGCCGACAGGGTGCTGGCTGCTGCCGTGGCAACAAGGTGGGGGCTGCTGCAGGGGCTTGTTTTATATCTGGAAGGGCTCAGTTACGGTTTCATCTGACAAAAGGCTTCTGTTAATAAAGGCTGAAAAACACAGGTTTAGATGGGATCATAAGAGGCCCATGAAAGGCTCAAGACGAAACCCAGCTACTGGACAGAAAGGTTCACCCTGGAGGTTAACAGCAAGCAGCCAAGTGTGTCTACACTCTGCAGGTGCCAGCGGGCAGCGGGTGGATCACTAGTGCAGCCTGTGGGTACCGTCCTCCACTCCTAAGGGGCTCCACCTACAGCAACACCCCTCAGCACTTCAGAGATAGAGATGGGTGACAGCTCGGGCCCAGGCAGCCCCAGCACCCACTGTTCCCCTAAGTGTCTAAGTTAACTAAAGCATCCTGCCATCATAGGCACACTCAACTATTCCTTCACTCCTTTTTATTCCTTTTGTATTCCTCAGACTAAGATATCTGAATACTCTGTATTTCAGAAGTGTTGAGGAAGAGCAAGGAAATTCCTTAAGATCACGTCTTACTGAGTTGAGTTCTCGCTGTGGTGCGGCAGGTTAAGGATCTGGTGTTATCAGTTTGGGTTGCTGCTGAGGCGTGGGTTCGATCCTGGCCCGGGGAACTTCCATATGCCTCAGATGTGGCAAAAAAAAAAGCTGCATATCAGGATCACACTGACTTGTGAAAAACGGACCTTTTCACTTTAAATTAACAGCCTGGAGTTCTGCTGTGGCTCAGCGGGTTAAGAACCTGAGTAGTATCCATGAGGATGCAGGTTCGTTCCCTGACCTGGCTCAGTAGGTTAGGGATCCGGTGTTAGCCACGAGCTGCGGTGTAGGTCTCAGACGCAGCTCAGATCCCACGTTGCTGTGGCTGTGGTGTAGGCCAGCAGCTACAACTCAGATTTGACCCCTAGCCTGGGAACCTCCCCATATGCCTTGGGTGTGGCCCCAAAAAATATAAATAAATAAACAGCCTGGTCCAAGCTCATGTATGAACACAAGATGCTTTCTGTCCGTTCTTCAATGAACAGAAACTTCTAAAGGAAGCACGCTTTCAAACTATAACTAATTTATCCCCCCACAGAAGCTAAAGTATACAGCGTTTTAGTCCAATAAAACAGAAGTTAAAGACACAAAGATAAACAACTTTAGGATTAAATGAAATGTTAAAACAAACTCACCGGCTTTGACCAATAATGAAGGCTCTTCTTTCAAGAAAAAAAAAAATTAGCAAGTTCCCATTGTGGCTCAGTGGCTTACAAACAAAACTAGTATCCAGAAGGATAAGGGTTCGATCCCTGGCCTTCCTCAGTGGGTTAAGGATCGGCATTGCCAAGAGCTGTGGTGTAGGCTGGCAGCTGCAGCTGATTTGACCCCTACCCTGGGAACTTCCATATGCCACAAGTGTGGCCCTAAAAAGCAAAAGAAAAAAAAAAGAAAGAAAAGCAAAAAAATTTAGATAAATAAATAGCTGTAAAAGACAGACTGGATAGGAAGGTCAGGGCCCTTAGCTATAAGCACTGCCAGGAAGGACATTCTATTACATACACTCAGAAAAATTCTCAGCACAGCCCATGGTTCTCTCGGCAAGGCTGCTGTTGCTTTACCTTTGGACGTCGTAGTTGGCGTTGAAAAGACTGCCCTGCCAGAGGCTTGTGATTTCCTCCGTCTCCTTCTCGCTGGGGTTTCCCGATACGGTGACAAACATCATAAGCGTCTTGCCTTTCTTTGTCATTTTCAATATGCTCTCAGGCTTGCCTGGGTCGATCTGTGAGAAGTCGATCGGCGCGGAGGGTCTTTTGTGCTCTGGGAGATCGCCTTCCTCTATGTCGTCATCTTTCTAACGGGACAGGGGGAGAGACATCAAATCCATCAGAAGCGTGCTTATGAACGGGCAGAGGCAAGAACTCTTGCTTCTGATGTCAGGTGCAGGCTTATGATCTAAGTTATAACAGAAAAAAGAAAACCCAGAAGATTTCCTCCTAGGCAGAGCTAGCAGAAAATTGGACATGCTGTACAATTCATGTATTTAAAGTTCAAGAATAGGCAGAATTGGAGCTGCCATCGTGGCTCAGCTGTTAATGAACCCGACTAGTATCCATGAGGCTGCGGGTCCGATCCCAGGCCTTGCTCAATGGGTTAAGGATCCAGCATTGCTGTGAACTGTGGTGTAGGCCAGTGGCTACAGCTACGATTGGACCCTTAGCCTGGGAACCACCATATGCTACGAATGCAGCCCTAAAAAGCTTAAAAAAAAAAAAGTACACAGGAGCTCCTGGCAGTCAATTTCACAGGCTGGTCCTGTCCGTACCTACTCTAACTCTCTGCAGTATCTGTTATAGTCTCCTTCAAAATACTTCAAGACTTCTAGTTGGTTCAATAACTTAGAATATTTTTATTTTTCAAACTGATGTTACTAATGGCCAGTGACATTAACTCACTAGGTCACAAGCACCATTTCTCTCTCATGGAAATATAATAACCAGAAGTCTAGTGCATACAGAAAGGGTAAGGACTGTTTCAAGAACTTTTAATTGCTGTTTTATATTGTTCATGTGTTTCAGTTACAAAAAGAAAAGAAAGCCAGTGCCGTAGGTGTAGGCAATTGTCCAGGTCTACTCTTAGACCTGCTTTTCTTATCTGTTCCAGTTCTTTTTCTAGGCCCAAGGCAATCAAACTCTTACCCCCAGGTGGAGCTGGGAGGATGTAACCAAGTCAGCCCCCCACTCCCACCCCAACCCAGGCAGCTCTGCCTCTAGGCCAGTCCTGCATTTCTGACTGGCTTCACCACTCTTCCACTGTCATTGGTCAAATTAATAGCTACAAAGGCGAACTCCCTTTTCCTCTAAGTCCTTTTCTTCCTCCCAGGGTCTTGATAACAATACCAGCTACCACCTACTGAGTAGCCACTGTGTCTTGGGCCCCTTATATTTATTATTTCCCACCTCAGGACAACCCTGCAAGATCCCCATGGAATACAGAAGTGGATGAGGCTCAGGGAAGAAATTTACTCAAGGTCACCTGCTGGAAGGGGTGACCCGGAAGTACAGACTCGGGAGCTCCCGCTGTGGCTCAGCTATAATGAACCCGACTAGTATCCACGGGGACGCGGGTGAGATCCCTGGCCTTGCTCAGTGGGTTAAAGATCCGGAGTTGCTGTGAGCTGTGGTGTAGGTTGCAGAAGTGGCTTGGATCCCACGTTGCTGTGGCTGTGGTGTAGGCCGGTAGGCAGCTGCAGGTTCCACATGCTGCAGGTGCAGAGTAAACAGACCAAAAAAAAAAAAAAAAAGTACAGACTCATAAATCTGGCTCCTTGAATCCCCCCGCCTGCACCTCGGGGGCATCTGATTACAGAAACTAAGATGAAAAGAATCTATACCAAGGAGGGCTAAGCAGGAATTGTAATACAGTGGGAGGAGGCCTCCCCTTCAGGCCTCACGCCACACGCCCAAGGGAGGCCTCTTATTGCCTCACGGTCACACTAGCAGAGGAGGCCTTCAGGAAGAATTTAAGGACTGCCACCAGGGGAAGAAGTACTGCTTCCTACAAAAAAAAAAAAAAAAAAAAAAAAGGACCCATGGGAGCGGATCTGTCCTCCCACAGAAAAATCCCTGCTACTGGGGAAAGTTGCTCCCATTTGTAGAGTGTTTGCAAACATTAGCTTATTTCATCTGCAAGCAACCCTGCAAAGTGGCATGTTATCTGGCTTTAAGGATAAGGCAAATGAGTACCACAGTTACTAAGGGGTAAACTGAGTTCAAAACCTCCATCACAAAATCTCTCCCATTTTTTTCTCCCTTCTACTCCGTTCCTGCAGCTTCTAGCTTAACCCAGGTCCCCCTCACTACTTTTCATCTGCATTCTGCTCACCAGTGTGTAAGGCAGTGCAGTAAAATGGGTAAAAGAATAAGCTTTAAAGTTCAGTAACTGGACTTTGAATTTAAAATTAAGCTAATCTGCTGTGTGACCTGGGGCAAATTATTTAACCTCTCTGTGCCTCAATCTCATCATTTAGACCCGAGATAAGCACCTCCCTCATCAAAGTGGTAACAGGATTAAATGAGATAAAGTGCTGGAGCAGCCCAGTTAGCTAAAGAACACTCAATAAATATTAAGTTGTCCCAAGCTTCAGAGTTTCTCCTTGCCCATCCATTGTAAACTCTTTGGACCAATTTTTCTCAAGTTTAGCTCTAATCATGACACCCTACTATTCAAAAACATTCAACAGGGTTAAGGATCAGGCCTTGTCACTGCAGTTGCTCAGATCCCTGCTGTGGTGCGGATCTGATCCCTTACCTGAAAACTTCCACATGCAGTAACCTGGGGAAACGCTTAATATGCGTTTAATATGCATTATCAAATGAAAAAAAGAACAGCAGAAAATTCTATTGATGCTACGATTTCAGCTGTAAAAACCATGAAGGGGAACCCAAAGACTAAACACGTTTTGGAATGAAGTTATGGATGATTAAATATAAAGTCCAGAATTGTAATATTTGGGTATCACAACTTTTCGGACTTATCAGGGAGGGCATTCTTCCTTCCAAATAAAGTCCAAACCCCACCGGATTCAAGGCCTACATGGCAGGACCTGGTTCTCACCAATTTCTCCATCCTTAACTTCTCACTATATGGCTTCAATAAGTCTGTTCTGGACAATCTAACTAATTTAGAGCTAATTTACATTAGCATAGCTAATAATAATTAAGAGGTGCACTACGCTAGATTCTTTCCATGCTTGTGCATTAATCCTCTCAACCACTCTGAGGCAGGTACCACCATCTCCATTTCTTACAGGTGAGGAATCTAAGGTACAGACAGGTTCTCTTTTTCTGCTTTTTAGAGCTGCACTGGTGGCATATGGAGGTTCCCAGGCTAGGGGTCCAACTGGAGCTACAGCTGCCGGCCTATACCACAGCCACAGCAACACAGGGTCTGAGCCACATCTGCAACATACACCACAGCTCACGGCAACGCCGGATCCTTAACCCACTGAGTGAGGCCAGGGATCGAACCCACAACTTCATGATTACTAGTCAGATTCGTTTTTGCTGCACCACGATGGGAACTCCCGGAGAGTTTCTTTACCAGCCCAAACTTCCATGCTGAAGTGGTCTGAACCCAGGCAGTTTAACTCCAGCGCCTGGGCTATTGATATTCACACCATTCTGTCCATTTTCCACGGTCCCCTCCACCTCGGCTCGGGCAGCTCAGTTAGGAATGCTCTTCTCTCCCACATTCCCTGGCCTGTCTAAAATGCCACTTCCTTCCTGAAACCCTCTGAGAGTCCCACAGTACTTTCTTTTTATAACCTTCCGCCGTTTTTACTGGGTATTACGGTTATTTTTATTCTTATCTACTATTCGTAATGGCTGGCTCCCTTGTTCGTCTCCGCAGCCCCCTTTTTAGTCTAGCTTGGGGTCAGACTATTCCCAGGCGAGGATTTCCACAGCAGAGGCTATTCTCACTTCAGTGGATCAAAAACTGTGTTTGCTCAGGCCCAAAAAGAGAGTGGGAGATTGCGAGAGAGATGAAAAGTGGGGGAAGGAATTGCTGCAACAAGTTCCTTCTTCCTTTGTGGTCTGCCTACACCCAGACTGAGGTCAGCATGAGAACTGCTTTCTTCCAGCCAAACGCATCCGATGGTATCAGGTCTGAAAGCCTCTATCCGATACATACACACAGAGATAACCACAAAACAATAAAGCATCAGTCTTGGAAGAAATCATCCAGGAAAATCTCACTCAGCAGGTAAGACCCTGAGGCCTAGAGCGGAGACGTGCCTTGCCCAAGGTTACACAGTGAGTAGAACCCTAGTTTCTGACTCAACTCCACCAGCTGTGCAGATACACCAGGACAACACAACTACCTCTGGAAAGAAGCAGCAACGTGGTTTTGGTTAGTGAACTTTTACCCAAAAAGGTTATTATCCACTTCGGGTAATGACACACTCCAGTGCATTCAAGTAACAAACCAGAAAACTCGCTCAAAACGTCATTGCTCCTTTAAACTAGTGAGTGCCACTAGCCTTTGCTACCGCCTCCCATAACCCCCCCCCAATTAAAGCCATTCAAAAAAAAAAAAAAAATCACAAAACTCTCAGCAGGGACATATACCAAAATGGGAACTCTGAATTCCTACTGATTTAGAACACAGGAGAACTATGAAAGCTGAAACGCCCTCTTGAAAGATAATCCTCACCGTACCCCTCACCTAACCGTTCATCCCATTCTTCAGGAGTGGAGTGGAAACGGTCCCCCTCCCCATTTGCAGGGCTCACTGACCGTACGGAGGAGCGACCAGGGCACTGAAAGCAAAGTAGAGCTGAACAGCCAGAGGCTGACCCGTGCCTGGAGTGGCCGGAGGAATGGTGGAAAAGGATACTGGGATGAATGGCCTGGGACCGGGGTAGGCAGGGCGTAAGGGGGTCAGAGGAGACACCGAGGGTCAGCGATAGCTGGAGTGGGTCACCAAAGGGCTCACGGCATGCACATCAGAGAGGAGGTTAGGGGGTCAGAAGGTATCGAGACGGAGGTCTAAAGGGTCCCAATACGGAGGAGGTAAGAGGTCACTAGGAGCGGGGCCGGGACAGAGAAGAGCTGGGAAGGTGTGCGCGCGCCGCGGACCTCCCACTGTTCCAGAAGACGAGCCATGTCCGCATCGTTGTAGTCGCGAATATCCTTCTTCTTCTTCCGGGGAGGTGGGGTAGCCTCGCCTGGCGTCTCGGCTGGGCCCTCAGCGGCCAACGCCCTCGGCGGCAGCAGCACAAGAAGCAGCAGATCAGAGACACAGAGAAGGACCACAGCGGTGCTCGCCCAGCCGGAGACCGCCATCTTCGCCGCGCAGCACCGTGTAGAGTGGGCGGACCGGACCTTGCGCGACGCACTCGCCCCGCCCCAGGCCGCCTCTTTCCTGGACCCGCCCCCTGCCGTCGCCTGCGTCCGGCCCCGCCCCGTACACGCCCCCAGCCCCGCCTCCGCGGGCGCGAGGTTCCCCCCCCCCACACACACACACAGCCCCGCCTCCCGACCTGCGGTAGCCTACCAGGCCCCGCCCCGTCCTATCTCCTCCAGCCCCACCTCCGGAAGCCCCGCCCCTCCGCCATCTTTTCCCTGCCCTGCCCCGCGTGCTCCCGCTGCTCCTGCTGAGGTTTTCTGCCCAGGCTGGGTCGGACTCCAGTGTTCTCGTTCGTTTTCGGCCCAGCCCAAGGCCGACCTTTTTCTCTCCTACTCCAAAAGTTCCCTTACCGTCTCTTGAAATCCTCGAACAGCGCTTCGCTAGGCCTGTGAAACGAATTAGAGCTGGAAGTTCTGGGAAGTTGCCTCTGCTCTAAGAAAGCCGGTTTCACGGGGTCGCACGTTTCCTCTTGGTCCCCTGCAAGTTCCTTTGAGACCCACCAGTTAAAAACAGAAGTGAGTGGCAGGTAGAGCATATTTTTCAGATCAATATCTCGGGCCCACTGCTTTGCTGCTCAGTGGGGAAGATTCAGTTTGGCTTTCAATATTAGTCTTGAGTTTGAACAAGCTTTTTACAAAAATGATTACTTTTCATCTGTAAAATAGCTTTGGTAATCTCTTCCGATTTTAGTCTAATACTGTTGGCTCTGACTACTCCTTTTCAAGGATGAATCATTCTATTTTTTGTTTTTTATTTTAAAAGATTCTGGCCAGCGGTGCTTTAAAAATCTAGGAGTTTTAGGGCGTTCCCAGGTGGTTCAGCTGGTTAAGGATCCTGCAGGTGTGGGTTCGACTTCTGAATGTGTAGGCTCAGCCAAAAAAAAAAAAAAGGTTCCAGAAGTTTTAAATGGCTGTTCTGCTGATTTCTTTTAAACTTTTCATTGGATGAGGCTCTTATTGTAGTTGTAAGATGTTCGAACGTTGTACATCTGTCCCATACCAACCAGTTATCAGTCTGTTGAATATTGTATACGTTTTACTGTACATTTACAAATATCAGTGTCTCTAGAAATGGCTTTGTTGCATTTATATGTGTATTTACGGCAGCACACTGTACAAACTGGTAAGCGTATTGGCTCCTTAAGTGTTTCCCACTTAGCAACATAACATGATGAACTTTCATTCTTTATATTGCAGTACAGTATGCTTTGATATCGATATACCAAAGTTTATTTCCCTATTACCCTATTGATGGCCATTTATTACTGATTTTTCTATTACCCAAAAAGGGAACCACTCACTACCAACCTCTTTATTCATGCCTTGTATTATGGGCTGAATTATACCCCCCAAATTTTCATATGATGAAGTCCTAACCCTTTTCCCCCACCTCCCCCTGGCCCCAGCCTTTGACTGTATTTGGAGGCAGGGTCTTTAAAGAGGTAATTAACTTTAAATGAAGTCATTAGGGTGGGCTCTAGTCCAGTATTACTGGTATCCTTATAAAAAAAGGAAATTTGAGGCATTCCCATTGTGGCACAGTGGAAATGAACCCAACTAGGAACCATGAGGTCGTGGGTTCGATTCCTTGCCTCGCTCAGTGGGTTAAGGATCCGGTGTTGCCCTGAGCTGTGGTGTAGGTTGCAGATGCGGCTCAGATATGCATTGCTGTGACTGTGGCGTAGGCTGGCAGCTGTAGCTCCAATTCAACCCCTAGCCTGGGAACCTCTATATGCCACGGGTGCGCCCCCTCCCCCAAAACAGTGGCTTAAACAAGACTTTGTTGTTTAATTTTTCTTTCACAGAAGCAGTTGGAAACTAAGCACCTAGGGCTGTATTTTGGCTCCTTGGTCATCTGGCACCCAGCTGCTTTCTCATCTTGCTCCACCCTACTGGTCTGTGACTTCCACCCTCAAGGTCGTGAGTTCCTAAATGACCCCTGGAGCCCTAGTCATCAAGATGACCTTCATTCAGAGGAAGGAGGAAGGAAGGAAGGCCAAAAGGAGCACACCTTTGAATGGAGTCAGCTTCCTTTAAGCAGCCTCCTTGGACATTTCATACACTTCTGCTGACATCCTGTAGGCTGGAACCTGGCCTTCTAAGGGAGGCTATCTTCTGGCTGTCTCCACTGTCACGCCAAACAAAACTGAGATTCTGTCATTAAGGGTAAAGAGGAAGTGGAGGTGAGCAGGCAACTAGCTAACATTGTCTGCCTCATCATCACACTTGGGGCCATTGAAGCATTTTTTGTTTGTTTGGTTTTTAGGGCCCCACCCTCGGCAAATGGAAGTTCCCAGGCTAGGGGTTGAATTGGAGCTGCAGCTGCTGGCCTATACCACAGCAACGCAGGATCCGAGCCTCATCTGTGACCCACAGCACAGCTCATGGCAACGCCAGATTCTTAACCCACTGAGTGAGGCCAAGGATCAAACCTGCGTCCTAATGGATACTAGTCGGGTTCATTACTGCTGAGCCACAATGGGAACTCCAGGGCCACTGAAGTTTAAAGCTTCCCACTGCAGAGTGGCTGATATTGCACATATCTGTGCGTGCATCTATAGGTATACACACCATGCCATTTTCTATGGACATTCAGCAGAAACAACTCACAAGGAAAAAAATAAGTTTTTTCTTTTCTGAAATCATAGGGGAAATGTCATAAGCTTTCTCCCAGAGCGCACTGCTCCACCCAGTGGCTTGGAGCCCTGTCCTGGTGCAGTCATGCTAAAAAACAGGCACAGCTGTGGTCGATCATGTGCTCAGCTGGGAGGGGTCACCCCGGTCATTCATTTTGCCAGCTGCCAAGTTAAGGTGCAAAAGTGCTAGGATGCCTGAGCCACAGAATCTTGTTATACAGAAAAAAAGAAGTCATTTAGTATTTTACTGAAATTGCTGGGATTGTGTAAAAAAAAAAAAAATTCCAGGGCTACTTTCATCTAAGGAGGACATCAATTCAGTTTATTATCCAGTGAAGTGAACACATTTGGATTGATTGCATTTTCACCAGCTTGGTGTTTGGAACTTGATTCTGTTCAATTCTGTGAGGATGTATTTTTTTTACTAAGGGTCTACTGTCAATCAAGAACCAGATGGGTTGGAGTTCCCTTCGTGCCTCGTTGGTTAATAAAGCCGACGAGGATCTGTGAGGACACAGGTTCAATCCTTGGCCTCGCTCAGTGGGTTAAGGATCTGGTGTTGCTGTGAGCTGTGGTGCAGGTCACAGATGTGGCTCGAATCCAGCGTTGCTGTGGCTGTGGCATGGGCCAGCAGCTGTAGCTCCATCCGACCCCTAGCCTGGGAACCTCCATATGCTGTGGGTATGGCCCTAAAAAAGCAAAAAAAGAACAGAACCAGATGGGCAGAGTTCCCGTGGTGACTCAGAAGATTAAGGGCCCAGCGTTTTCTGTGTGAGGATGTGGGTTTGGTCCCTGGCCTTGCTCAGTGGGTTAAGGATCTAGCGTTGCTGCAAGACGCAGCATAGGTTGCAGATGTGGTTTGGATCTGGTGTTGCCGTGGCTGTGGTGTAGGCCTGCAGCTGCAGCTCCTATTAGACCCCTAGCCTGGGAACTTCCATATGCCACTGGGGCAGTTGTTAAAAGAAAAAAAAAAGAACCAGATGAGGTTATGATGGAAAGATTAATATAACAAGGTCCCTGCACCAAAGAGCTTGCAGACTAGCAGAGGAGATACAACAATACACAGTAAGTATAAAGCACATTGCAGATCCAGATCTGAAGGATGATATGATGATCATAATATCTGTATTTTAAATAAGAGGAAACCCTGGTTTTGGAATTGCATCATCTGTCAGAGGTCACACAGCTAGTGAAGTGGCAGGCAAGTATCTGAGCCCAGGTCGATTGGGTGACAAGTGTCTCTCCCAGTGTAGCACCATTAGGGTTAAGCACTGAGGTGCACAGGGTAGTTAAACTGGGAGCTAGGTGGAAGACCCACTGAAAAGGAGTCTGGTGGCGTGAATGTTCAGATAGGATGAGATAAGACTGTGAACCTGGGAGTCCCTATGTGGATCAGTGGTAACAAACCCGACTGGCATCCATAAGGACTTGGGTTTGATCCCTGGCCCCACTCAGTGGGTTGAGGCTCTGCCATTGCTGTGAGCGGTGGTGTAGATCCCACATCGCTGTGGCCTAGGCTGGCAGCTGCAGCTCCTATCCGACCCCTAGCCTGGGAACATCAATATGCCGCACGCAGCATAAAAAGCAAAAAAAAAAAAAAAAAAAAGAACTTGATCTGAAGCTATGTAGTAGGGCAGGAGATGACGGGACAAAAGTGAAAGAAATTGTGTGGCTGTGGCCTAAAAGAGGCCACCAGCCTCTCGTTGCCCTGGGGTTTAATACTAACGGTACCTCTAAGTGGTTCAGTGACTGCCGATGGCAAGGCTGCATCGCCCCTCTAACTGGGGACCTAACCGGGGCTCCTCTTGGCTAGTGTCGTGCCCCAACAGAGGACAGATGCCTCCACTGGTGGGTGCAGCAAGAGTATCCAGCAATATTTGCAATAAAAAGCAGAGGTGATAGTCAAAATATTGAGAAACTGTAATGGCACAGTTACTGCTCATCAAAACTGGAGACTTTGGCCTGAAGGTTACAGCCTACTTCTGGAGACTCTTGCTGCAAACATTAACCCTTTAAAGATGGAATCATGGGAAATCATGGGAAGAGGGTCCTGGGGTTGGGGCTGAGATGGAGACGGGGAGGCACGACTATTTACCATACTTTACTTCATTACTTTTTTTTTAAACATTTTTTTATTTTTATTTTTTGTCTTTTTAGGGCCGCACCTGTGGCATAGGGAGGTTCCCAGGCTAGGGGTCAAATCGGAGTTGCAGCTGCCGGCCTACACCACAGCCACAGCAACACGAGGTCCAAGCCGCGTCTGTGACCTACACCCTAGCTCACTGCAAAACCGGATCCTTAACCCACTGAGCGAGGCCAGGGATCAAATCCAAGTCCTCATGGATACTAGTCAGGTTCGTTAACCACCAAGCCCCTACTTCTGTACTTTTTAACCCCATGCAAGAAGAGTCACCACATACCTTCTGGGCTTTCTATCTACTCATATGTAGCAACTAATTGGTTATCTTTTGACTACAGTTCCAGAAGATGATGTGACTGGCCCAGATGGGGCCGAGGGTTCAGTCCTGGTCACCATCATTACTTGTGAACAGGACAGCAGGACTCATGTAATTAAACATAACACTTAAAACTTGTGTTTGCCAAACACCATGAAAGAAAGTTAAAAGGCAAATGGTAAACTGGGAAGAAAATTCTAACATGGCAGAGACCAAAAGTATCTTTCAAATCAGTCAGAAAAAGATGAACCCCCCCTCACTGAAAATTGGGAAAGGACATGAACAATAGCTTTATTTCTCCAAAATAAATAAACCAATTTATATATGAAAAAAAGTACAGAACCTCACCAGATACCAAAGAAAGGCAAATCCAAGTAAGATAAAATGTTTTGCCTATCAGTGGGGCTAGAATAAAAATAGTGTACATTGGGGCAAGGCTCTGGAAGTAAGTCGCACTCACTTCTGAGGATGGAGTTTCTCTGCATGAAAATTAGGTGAAGTGTATCAAAATGCTAAAAAAGTATGCATAATTTCTGATTATGCAATTCCACTTCCAAGAATGACTCTGAGGAAAGAGACAATGAAAATAATAGAAATGCTGAGAATACAGAGCACTTACTGTGTGGCAGGCTCTCCTCTGAATGCTGTGCATGTATTTCTTCATTTACGCATCCTAACAGCCCTACATAACACTCTCCATCAGAGGAGAAAACAGGAACCACCCTAAATGTTCCACCACAGTAGCCTGTAAAATCCACATTTACAACACAAAACATACACTCATACGATGCAATCATTAAATATGTCATAGATGTACATTTGTTGATATTGAATATATTCATTTTATGAGTTTTTTTGCCTTTTTTTAAGGGCCGCACATGTGGCATATGGAAGTTCCCAGGCTAGGGTTCCAATCGGAGCTGTAGCTGCCGGCTTACACCACAGCCACAGCAACGCAGGATCTGGGCCGCACCTGCGACCTACACCACAGCTCACAGCCACGCGGGATCCTTAAGCCACTGAGCGAGGCCGGGGATAGTCCTCATGGATACTAGTCGGGTTCATTACCACTGAGCAACAACAGGAACTCCCTTTTGCTGGAGCTGTGGCACTGCTGGGTTAACCACTGCCCCTGGGCTGATGATGGAACTACGCCTCCACAGCAACTCGAGACGCTGCAGCTGGATTCTTAACCAACTGTACCATGGTGGGAACTCCAGAGGTGTTCACTTTATATTATTATTGAATGATACGATGTTATAACATGGTATTAGGATGACATAGATATGTATATGTATGCCTGGGAAAATAGCTGCAAATATGTATATCAAGGCTATCTCTAAACAGTGAGATTTCAAATCAGGTGTATTTTAAAAGGGGTGGGCGGAGTTCCCATTGTAACTCAGCAGAAACAAATCCAACTGGTATCTATGAGGATTCGGGTTCAATCCCTGGCCTCGCTCAGTGGGTTAAGGATCTGGTGTTGCCCTGAGCTGTAGGTCACAGACATGGCTCGGATCCCTTGTTGCTGTGGCTGTGGTGCAGGCCGGCAGCTATAGCTCTGATTCGACCCCTAGACTGGGAACTTCCATATGCCTCAGGTGCAGCCCTAAAAAGCAAAAATAAATAAATAAAAGGTGGGGAATGCATGTAAATGCAATAAGCCTCTCCCAAAATATTAATTGATATTCCTCTTTCCAGCAAGATACAAGACAAAAAGTCTAATTTCAACGGAAATTCTCACTTAATTCAAGTTATCTACAATAACTGCAACTGCCTTGAAAATTGAGGGAAGTGATCTGAATTCATCTCCTAGGAGGAAAAGGTAAGAATTTTGTGTTACTTGAAACATGACTGCACTTGGTGGTACAGACATATGCAATTATGTTTAGAGAACTCACAACCTCTGTTTCCAAATAATTAGCTTCCTGGACTCTCCAGAACAAGCTGTAAGAGACATGGGGTGAACACACTGGCTAAGCAATGGCCCAGCTTTCAGTCTTGGATCATGACCACACACAGCCTGTGCTCCTGCCATGGGTTCATGAATGTGCATGACTTTCTGTCCATTATTGAGAAAGAGATGTGGGCAGCAGGATTTTGGCCTCAATGAAAGGATGCTTTTCTTGCAGAGAATTGCAAGTGAATTAATTCATTAGTTTATTATTTCCACATTTACTGACAACCATGGGTGTGGGGAAAGATGAAGAGATTAATTACAGTCCTTTAAAGAGATGACAGGGTGAGGGGGGAAAGAGTTACACTGACAGGAGTTCCCATCGTGGCGCAGTGCACACGAATCTGACTAGTATCCATGAGGATGCGGGTTCGATCCCTGGCCTTGCTCAGTGGGTTGGGGATCCGGCATCGCCGTGAGCTGTGGTGTAGGTCGCAGACTCAGCTCAGATCCCACATGGCTGTGGCTGTGACTGTGGTGTAGGCTGGCGGCTGTAGCTCCAATTCGACCCCTATCCTGGGAACCTCCATATGCCGAGGGTGTGGCCCTAAAAAGACAAGACATCAACCCAACAACAACAAAAAAGAAGAAGTCTGGGGCCTGTATCTTAGTACTTATCTTTTCTCTGGAATTCTGGAAAATCCACCCAAAGATCATTAACCAGTAGGGAAACGGAGTAGAGAATTTTCCTGTAAATGCACACTTCACCTCCATGTAGGGCTGCCTGGTAAACTAGATTGGAGAAAATTCCAGATCTCCAGGATTTGGGGACCTGAAGGCACAAGTGTGCCTGCCATTGCATGACTGGTCTCCCTCACACACTCAGCTTCCGGTGAACAGAGAGACAGAGGAGAGGGAGGGAGGGTGGAAGGTTGGGGTGGGAGCATATGAGAGTGATGGCTGAGGTCCCTGAGATCCTGCCCGGTTGTTCTTCCTTTCTTTCTTTTTTTTTTTTCCTTTTTAGGGCAGAACCTGCAGCATATGGAAGTTCCCAGGCTTGGGGTCGAATTGAACCAGCAGCTGCTGGCCTACGCCACAGCCACAGCAACACTGGATCCTTAACCCACTAAGCGAGGCCAAGGACTGAACCTGTGTCCTCATGGATACTAGCTGGGTTCGTTACAGCTGAGCCACAGTGGGAACTCCCTGCCCATAGGTGTTCCTATCGTACAGAAACAAAATATATCAGAGAGAAAGAGGACATACTGAGTAAGGAGAGTGACTTGTCACCCAGTGACCCTTTTCCCTAATGAACTGTGGCCCAATGGATGTCAGACTCATTCATCACCCGTGGGGATGAGTGAATCAGGGTAAAGGATGGGTAGGGACAGACTTTACAGATATAAATTCCTCTCCTTTAGAAGAGATATTGAAAGGGATATAATAAAGGGTGATGTGTGGCCATGTTTAAGAAAGAATGCCTGAGACTGAACTGTCCCACCAGTGGGTACAAAAACACCACAGGGGCAAAGGAAAAACATACTAGGACAGAGAATGCTCTTACTGGCCACCAGGTGGCACTATAGACCAGACACAGCTTGGTGGTTGGTCTAAAGTCTTGAAGTATGAAAGTTGGGTATCAAAACTCAGCACAGCGACATACATCCAATGGACTATTATTCAGTATGAAAAGGGAAGAATATTCTTACGTATGTGACAATGTCAATGAACCCTGAAGACATTATTCTAAACGAAATAGGCCAGACACAAAGGACAAGTGTTACATGATTCAACGTACATAAGGCACTTTGAACAGTCAAATTTATAGAGACAGAAAGTAGAATGGTGGCTTCTAGGGGCTGGGGAATGAGGAGATACTGTTTAGTGGGTACAAAATTTCAGTGTGACAAGATGAAAGGTTTCTGGAGAGAGGTGGTGACGGTTGCACAACAATATGAAAGTACTTAATACCCCTGAACTGTGGCTAGGTTCATAAAAATGGCCAAGACAGTAAATTTTGTTAGGAATATTTTAGCACACACACAAAATCAAAGTCCTTATACTGTTGTCTTATACCTGCCTAAAGTCCAAGTGGTGGATGCGATGCACCTTCTAGAATAGGCAAAGAAGGAAGGAAACGATGTTTCCTCAATCTCCTGCCCCAACACGGGTCACTTCCACATTTCCTCCCCAAATCCTCCATCAGCTCTCTATTTGTGTCTTGTTCACTGTTAGGGCTGTACCGGCGGCACATGGAGGTTCCCAGGCGAGGGGCTGAATCAGAGCTATAGTTGCTGGCCTACACCACAGCCACAGCAACACCAGATCCAAGCTGCATCTGCAACCTACACCATAGCTCACGGCAACACCAGATCCCAACCCACTGAGCGAGGCCAGGGATCAAACCTGCGTCCTCATGGATACTAGTCCTATTCATTTCCCACTGCATCACCATGGGAACTTCTGGCTGAGCTATTTTCTCTCTGGCACCAGCCTCCTCTTGTCTGCTCCATTCACCTTCCCCCAGCCAATCCTTCAGCCCACATCTCTTCAGCTTTCTTTTCTCAATTTCCATTTTGATGTAAAACGCTTTGCACAGGACTTTTGTTTCACGTCACATTTTAATTGTAAAAGGGGATTAGAAGGAGTAATGGGTGGAATTTTCTAAAGAAAAAGCCCTTACTCCAGTGATTCTAGGGGCAGACACAGCTTTCCTCTATTAATTAATCAAGTTAAATGAAAACATTCTACATCAACAAACAACCCTCAGATCTCAGTGGCTTTGCCCTGAGTTTTCTTTTTTGCTCATGTCACATGGCCAGCACAGGCAACAGAGGGTCTGCTTCATGGTCACCTAGGCTTATGGCGCTCCACCGTTCTTTAGGTAGTGTGCAGTTTCCAGAGCAATTACAGCAGGGGAAGAGAGTGGAGAATAAGAGATTGGCTTTCCACAGCCTCAGTCGTTAGTAACAGCCGCACCTCCACTTAATTTCATTGGTCAGAACTGATCACACGTCCTGCCTCATGGCAACTGGACTCTTTTGCTAAAGGTACTCTCTGCTCTCTTTCCTTTACTCTGTGTTCTCACCCACCAATAGTGAAGCTCGGATGACTTCTTTCGCTGTTGCCCTCTGGACTCTTCAGAAGGGGCAGAGCCCTCACATTACTTATTTTGGAACTTTGGTGCCCAGCACGGGGCTTGGCACATGGCAGGGGCCCCGTGTTTATAGAGTGAATGAAAGATGGCAGAAAGTAGAGGTGACCAAGAAGAAGGTGGAGCTAGTAACTGGAAGGATAAGTGTAGGAAGAGCTAACCTATGAAAAAAAAATGAAGCAGGGAGGGCCAAGAAACCAATCCCAATAAATTTTAAAAGCTAAGCCAGACGTTGCTCAATATAGTGGGACATTTTATGTGTAACACAGCTTCCTGGTGGGGTGTGGGGTTTCCAGCAATAACAACAGAGGCTGCATATGTAGAAGAAAAGAAAAATAGGACCGCAGGGGCAGTAAGTAGCTTTGGAAAAAAAAAAAAACTCCTGATCCCAGAGCAGTTTCATGAATCAACTGGGCACGGAGGCAAGGGTCTGACTTCTCATAAATTTTGGGCACTAAGGAGGAGTAGGGTGCAGGCACTGGGTTACCATGGAAAGAGCTTGATTTAGCTCTTTGTACTGTTTTTCCCCTGTACAAAAATAAAAGGGATTAACCCTACAGAACTTGTTTAGAAAGTCAGCAGTTTTATTGGCCTCGGTTTGCAAAATAAGTGGGTTCTTTTAGGTTTTAGAAGATATCTAAGGACCGTCTCTAAGTTATAAGCAGGGTGACAATCCATTTAGGTTTGTATCTGCCATTACTGGTTAATTTATTAGTAACAGGTCTCACAGTTCACTCTCAAAATTATTTCGGTTTGGACAATAAATCGCAAGGTCATCCTAGTCAGAAGTGACTTTTACAACTAGCTGAAAAAAGGTTAACACCAGGTCCTAGGAAGGGACAGAGGAACAAACATTTCCGTTGGCTGAACACACCCAGCATGTGCTGGGCTGGGCACCTAAAGGGCCTTTTTCAGGACCAAGAGGTGGGGTGCCCTTGGGGGTGGGGGAGGAAGCCCAGATGCTTCAACCACTTCCTGACGAGTAAGGACGGGTAAAAATGAAAAGAAGGTTGGCGGCGAGCTCCTCACCCACGCATTTGCTATATTCTCTGCCTTAGGAAGGCACTTAAGGTACCTGAGCATCACTTGTTTATCTGTAAAATGGGGGTAATGATGTTTACCTCCAAAGGCTGCTTCTCTTATTTAACAGTGGCACTGTTATTCCATTACATAGTTGAAGACATACAGAAGTTTTGAGATGCCAACTGTGCCGGTGAAGGCGCACAATTCTAACGGCTACATTTATAAGCCAAGCACTCAGGCAGTCCGTGCACAGTATCTGATTTCGAAAGAAGAAGGGTATTCGGAAAGATAACTTGCATCAAGTCACACCACTAATAAATGGTTGCGCGATGACTGACCCCAGGAAGCCTGGTTCAAAACCCGCGCTCGAACTACGTAAGGGATATTTAATTAAAGGGAGGAAGCCGCAAGCGTCTAGCCGGGCTCTGCGGATTCCATCTCCGCTGCTCTTTTCTTACCCTGCACCGTTCCTTCCGAATCCCACCCTGGAAGAGGATCAAACACAACAAAGGGCGGGGGAGAGCTTAGCAAATAGACTGGTGTCCCGCAAAACGCGATGACTGGACCGCAGCAAATCACTGGGGGATGGTATCGAGCGTCCTCCTCCCTTCGGTCCAGAAAACCAGCCACCTCGTAGACTCACTCCCTTGACCGGGAGGAAGCATGGAGCCCCCCGGTTGGGCTGAGAGCTTACGTAAGGCCGACTGGCGGCTGCGCCCGGGTCTCCCAAGGGTGTGTGCCGAGCCCATGGGCCCGAACGGGCCTCTCTCCGGTCCGCTGTCCCGGACACTCCGCCCAGGACGGCCGGGGAGGCCCGGGACCACCGACCCAGCGGCGGCGGCGGCAGCGTCCGCGCTGGGCGGCGGCATCTTGCCCCAGCCACCCAGCTTCCCGGGGGAGGAGCAGCGCATCGCGCAAGCATCCGGGAGCGGCGGAGGGGGCGGGAGGAAGGGCGAGAGGAGGAAGCGGGATTTAAACGAAAGGCGGTGACGCCACACAAAAGATTTCTATAGGCTCCAGGGAGGTTACGGCCGAGGCGGCGGCTGCGAGCCCGGGGGCGAGGCGCGGACGGGAAGAGGAAAAGCCTCCAGCGGCCCCGGCGGGCGGGCGGCGAGCGGGCGGCGGCGAACCCACGGCCGCGCTCCGAGGTGAAGCAGCGCGCGGAGAGGAAGCGGGTGTTTTCTCCTCTGCCTTTCGGCCCCCGCCCTTCCTTTCAGTTTCTCCCGGCTCGCTCGGAAGTTGGAGGTTGACAAAAATGGCAGGAGCCGGGCCCCGGGCGGCTTGCCGCAGCGCCGCGGGGACCTTCTGAGTTGGCTGGGCCACCAGGGAGACGCGCGCGGCTGCGGCCGATGCGCAGGGCCCGGGGTCTCGGGAGAGCTCAGCCGCAGCGGGCCCGAGGGGAGGACAAGGCAACCGGGATGGACTCACGCCGACAGCCAGCGGCGGGCCGCGGGGCGCGCGGTCTGGGAGGGCGTGCCGCCTGGGCGCCGGGCCGCGCTCTGTGAATCGGCGAGGCGGGAAGGGGCCGCCGCGGCGACCGGCACGCCCGGGCGTGGCGGGCGGGCGAGAGAGCGAGCGGGCCGGCCGCTGTGCGCAATCAGTGCAGGCTCCCGCCCGACTCTGACTCGGCCGCGCCAGCACCGGCCACACCCTCGGCCCTGCCGCCGGCGCCGCTTCCCGAGAGCGGGAGGCAGGAGATGCCCCCGGGGCGGTCTTGCATCCGAAAGCGTCAGCCCGGGCCACCGTCGCGGGGAAGTGCCGCCTGGCAGGGTTTGGGCGCCTGAAGCCCACGTGCGCCGCCGAGCCCGAGGTGCCTGACAGCAGAGCCCGCCTGAGCCGCCACCCGCGCTCCTCCAGGAAAGGATTTTGATTTCAAAGAAAGGAAGGAAGGAAGGACAACTCCCAGCTTCCCTCTCCCGCCCTCCCTGCTCTGGCGATCGGGCCGGGCCATGCCCAGGAAGGCGGCGGCGGCGGCGGCGGCGGCGGCGGCAGCAGCAGCAGCAGCAGCCCAGCAGAAGGGACTTTCCTGGCAGCCCGGCGAGGAGAAGAGCGGTCTGTGAGTTTGCTCTGCCCCGGTTCATGGTTCCTGCAAGCCCTCTGAGAGGCCGAACGCTGCAGCCCCTCCCCGCGCCCCGAAGAGCCTCCAGCGTTCCCTGGCTCCTAGGCCAGCCTCGCTCCGCCCGGGCTCCGGCCGCCGCAGCCCAGTGCCCTCTGCCCGCGGCGGTGGATGGCATGATGGTGCGGGGAAGGCACCTCGGCCTTGGCCAGCTGAGTCGCGACGGCCGCGGGGGCGGCGGCATCGGCAGCGGCGGTGGTAGCGGGCTCCCCAGCGGCATGCCAGTGCCCCCCGGGCGCGATGGCTAGCGGCAGCGCTGGGAAGCCCACTGGCGAGGCGGCTTCTCCGGCTCCAGCGAGCGTCGTCGTCGGCGGGGCCTCCTCGCAGCCGCGGAAGAGGCTGGTGTCCGTCTGCGACCACTGCAAGGGCAAGATGCAGCTGGTGGCCGACCTGCTGCTGCTATCGAGCGAGGCGCGGCCTGTGCTCTTCGAGGGCCCTGCCTCCTCCTGTGCGGGCGCCGAGTCCTTCGAGCAGTGCCGGGACACCATCATCGCGCGCACCAAGGGGCTCTCCATCCTCACCCACGACGTGCAGAGCCAGCTCAATATGGGCCGCTTCGGGGAGGCGGGGGACAGCCTGGTGGAGCTGGGCGACCTGGTGGTGTCTTTGACCGAGTGCTCCGCCCACGCGGCCTATCTCGCGGCTGTGGCCACGCCGGGCGCGCAGCCTGCACAGCCGGGCCTCGTGGACCGCTACCGCGTGACGCGCTGCCGCCACGAGGTGGAGCAGGGCTGCGCGGTGCTGCGCGCCACCCCGCTGGCCGACATGACCCCGCAGCTGCTGCTGGAGGTGTCGCAGGGCCTGTCGCGCAACCTCAAGTTTCTGACGGACGCGTGCGCCCTGGCCAGCGACAAGTCCCGGGACCGCTTTTCGCGCGAGCAGTTCAAGCTGGGCGTCAAGTGCATGAGCACGAGCGCGTCGGCGCTGCTGGCCTGCGTGCGCGAGGTCAAGGTGGCGCCCAGCGAGCTGGCGCGGAGCCGCTGCGCGCTCTTCAGCGGGCCGCTGGTGCAGGCGGTCAGCGCCCTGGTGGGCTTCGCCACCGAGCCGCAGTTCCTGGGTCGCGCGGCGGCCGTGAGCGCCGAGGGCAAGGCGGTGCAGACCGCCATCCTGGGCGGCGCCATGAGCGTGGTGTCGGCCTGCGTGCTCCTGACCCAGTGCCTCAGGGATCTGGCGCAGCACCCCGACGGGGGCGCCAAGATGTCGGACCACAGGGAGAGGCTGAGGAACTCGGCCTGCGCCGTGTCTGAAGGCTGCACCCTGCTATCTCAGGCTTTAAGGGAGAGGTCTTCGCCCAGGACTTTACCGCCAGTGAATTCCAATTCTGTGAATTAGCATCCCCCCCTCCGTCCCCTTCTTCCACCCCCAGGCTAAAGGAAGATACTTATTCTCAGCCCCTCTCCATTTATACCAAAGAAATCAAAGGTGAAGCTCCCCCCTCCCCCTTATTCAGTGCTCTAGAGGAATCTTCCAGAAGGTTGGGCCATGCATATCCTTTACACGCGCACTTGGAGGGCCCTCAGTGTCCACCAGCCCAAACTAGGGACCAGGAGCCAGATGTGTAATCTGCTGGTTGTGGTGTTACCTGTGCCCCTTCCCTCCTTCAGCTCCTCTTCCGGAATTCCTCAACTAAATTTAATTGTTAATTGGGCAGGAAGGAGGTCATGGGTTCATTTCTTTTTTGGTCTTTTTTTTCCCTCCTGATTAAAAGAAAGGTTACCTCAGTTTTCACTTCCTTAGACATGGATGTAGCTACCTTTTTTGTATGTTGTTATTTTTTTAAGCAATCGTGATGGATTAGGCGTATCCTTGGTGTGGAAAGAGTATGACTTTGCCATGTGATTTGCAAATGGGGGGGGAAGCTACTGTGAGTGTGTGTTTTATTTTTTAATTTACACTATAGAGTGATTTTCCCCCCCCATCCAATGTCAAGTTTTTACCTTGCATGTACTGGAGTATTTATTTCATCTATTAAAATGTTATGTTTCTCAGATGGCTTTTGGCAATGATTGTTGATTTTCAATAATTATAATGTTGCAGGCTGCATGTCATCTATGGAGAAGTGCTTGGGAAAGTTGGCTTCAGCAGCAGTGAGGTGGGTCCCTGATCCTCACCCTTTTCTGCTTTTTCCTCAAGAGTTACTTATTACTAGAATTCAAGAACAGAGAAGTGTGCGTAACCCTCTCCTTGTAGAGGCAGGGGAATGCAAAGGTGGGTTGGATTTTGTATAGTGCAGGGCTTGGACCTGTGTGTGGTGGGGGGGTTGTCTTGCCTGTAGTTTCTTCTGGAAAATAATTGAGCTTCCTTTGTCCCCTCTCATCTTTCTGTCCTAATGCGCAGGGTTCAGGCTGACAAGTCTGATTTGTATTCCGCCTGTCTGTTTCAGATTAAGGCTCTTCTTAATCCCGTGTGGAATGACAGCCTTCCCAGGTCAGAGAATTTGTGTATGGACCTGCAGAAGTACTCTGTGAGAAGTAATCCAGTGAGACTGAGGTAGACAGTTCTGTTCAGACAAGATCCAGTTGATTTTAGGGGAAGAAAACAAAACAAAACAAATACCACAGGGTTCTAGACTGTTTAATAGAGGGAGAGGTATTTTGGCAAGTTGTAATACAGAACTTTATAGATCCACTGCATGATGGCAGGCAAAGGGCTTATTTTTATGACCTTGATCTAAGATATGCCTTTGGTTGATTATGTGTTGAAAGAATGCTTTGTTAAATGAGACTCAGAGTTATTTTAAAGTACTGGGTCCTTTCTGCAGACAATATTAAGAAAAAAAATCTTTTGGGGGAGTGGGGCGTATGGTTTTGCTGAACCTATCAAAGTTTGGAACATTTTCCCACTGAAAGTACAACAGATTTATTTGCTGGGCTTTTCCTGAGGGAGCCGAATGGCTAAATCTCATTCATACGTGCTTGAAATTTGCTCAGTTTACATTTTTCTTGGGATTGTTGTGCCTGAATCTCTGCAGTTCCCACAGAGCTGAAAAGAAAGATTTTTTCCGTTGTGATATGTTAGAGAGAAGCGTCCTGGTGACTGTTTTCACTTGAATGGCTATGTATATTACAAGAAAATCATGTTCAGTGTGTGAAATCTCTTTAACTATGTTGTGCACTACAGCTGCTGAGCTTTTCTGAATTTGAAGTTTGAAAGTCTTAAAGCTGTAGGGTATAGACACTTTTCAAACCGGTCAAGGGAGCTGTTGTTTTTCTCTCTTACGTCCTGGTGGATTCACGTTTTTAAAGTCGTTGAAAGATGAAAATGACCTTGACTGTTTATTGCTCTCCCTACCCTTCTTTAAGTCTGGATTGTTCAGGTTTGGGAAGTATTTGAGGGGGAAAAAAAACCTAACCCACGTGCCCATGACAATCCTGCTTGCATATAGGAATTTTCATTTATTTATTTTTATTGCGTTTCCATAAATAATGCTAAAATGTATAATTATATGGTTCCTTTAGCCTTTGCAGATCACAAAGAATAAACAAAGGAACAAGGTAAAGTCAAATCAGAGCCAGAAATCTGCAAATTTCGTATCTGATTAGGAAAATAAAGAATTGCCAATTGTTCCCTGGACTCCTTCCTTGCAGAAGCAATTTTCAGGACAGTGCAAGCCAAAAAAAAAAAAAAAATCGCTTTCCCTATCCACTTGGATAAAGTTAACTAGCTACTCACCAAATTAATTTTGAAACTGCCTTTTCTCTTATCCAGCTGATAGTTGCTTTTCAGCATTTCTGTATATTAAAGGTTTTTGACTAATAATCGGAATCTCTGTCCTCTGAAGTTGTTAAAAGGTTCCGTGATGTGTTAACCTCTTTTTGCCTCCGTCTCTAAGATGAAATTTAGGATTTTTCATCCAGCAGGTGGCTTGAAGTGCATTCTGCTTGTATTTTTTTCAGCAGGTTTCAGGAAAGCAAGAGTGAGGAATGCAGTGTTGCTGTGTCTGTATCTCTTGGTTGGGCACAAGTCTTTGACATTTTTAACTTTCTCCCAGTGTACCAGGTTGCTAAACTGTTTCCTAAATAGCCCTGATTTTTTAAAAAGAGCATCTCAGACCTATTTCATCGGGTTTAATAAGGGCAGCAGATACTGGTTCCAGGAATAAAATCAGAGCGGCCTGGTTTTCTTTTTTTTTCAATTAAACCACAATAGAGTTAATTTAAGACATCAGTCCTTGGGCTCTTCTGACTTCTGAGGGCAAGTCTTCTTGCACAGGCTTAATGGCACCATCCTGACCAGGGATGTTGAAACCTTCCTTTGAGTGGTCATGAGAGAAGGAAATCAGTATAGCTGTGTTCTCGGAACAAAAGCTATTATTTATGACAGTCAACCAAAGTAAATGGGACAAAAGGCTTTCAAACGCAAGACTTAACTAGGAAAAAGCACGGCTCTGTCTTTCTGTGGCCTTTCTCTGTTGATGTTAGGAAGTGTAAAAATTGCACATGCACATTGTGTGTGTGTGTGTTTGTGTGTGTGTATCCCCCATCCTCATCTCCACCCCAGCTTTTTTTGTTTTTGTTTTTAATTTAGGGTCATGTTTCTTAAAAAAATACCTAGAGTTTATAATTCTGGAAGCATCACTTACACCTAATTGTTTTTTCGTTTTTGTCTTTTTAGGGCCGCACCCGTGACATACGGAGGTTCCCAGGCTAGGGGTCGAATCAGCTGCAGTTGGCGACCTACACCACAGCCACAGCGCAGAATCTGAGCCGCCTCTGCAACCTACACCTCAGCTCATGGGGACACCAGATCTTTAACCCACTGCACAAGGTCAGAGATGGAACCCTGCATCCTCATGGTTACTAGTTGGGTTCACTGAGCCACCACAGGAACTCCTTTGATAGGTTATTTTTACATTTTTAAAGCTGGCATAGGATCTAAAATATTTGACAGTTTGAAATGGCTAATTTTAACAGAGACAGCTGTTTTTTCTTTTTCAGAATGAATGTGACTATGGTAACGTGCCCATCAGGCAGAGAATTTGTGTGTTTTCTTTTTTTTTGTCTTTTGTGATTTTATGACCGCACCCACGGCATGTGGAGGTTCCCAGGCTAGGGGCCTATGCCGCAGCCACAGAAACGCAGGATCCAAGCCGTGTCTGCAACCTACACCACAGCTCACGGCAACACCGGATCCCTAACCCACTGAGCAAGGCCAGGGATCGAACCCGCAACCTCATGATTCCTAGTCAGATTCGTTAACCACTGCACCACAACGGGAACTCCTAGGCAGAGAATTTGAAAAACGCCTGCCAAAGCCCCTTCTGAGCTTTGCTTGGTAAACACGAGAGGAGTTAGAGAAGAAACCCGTAAAACCCTAGCAGCACTTTTCACCTGTGAGGTCATTCCCTGGCCCCTGGAAGAGCCATTAGGGAGACCGTCTCCGAAGTTCCAGTGTGGGCACAGATATTTGTGTTCCCTCCAGGCAAATTTTGTCTTGATTAATTTTTATTTTTTTTATGAGTATGTGGGAAATGAATTGGCTTATTTTATCAAAGTAGGGTTTTTCTTTAGGATTGTTTGGATAGGTGAGTTGTCTGCTTTCAGCCCTGTGGTGGCGGCTCAAAGATTGAACTGCTCCGATGGTATAGGGGACAAGTATGATACTTGTGTTTATGACCGGGATTGATTGAGTTGAACTGTCAGGCTCTTTCAGCTCCGGGGCTGTAGTGTCTGGCACGTGTGTCACTGTTTTTTGAAATGAATATGTGTACAGGAGGTCCGCAGCAAGTGTACCTGAGCAAGTAGTAAAATTGTCTCTGGGAGTTCCCGTCGTGGCTCGGGGTTAACGAATCCGACTAGGAACCATGAGGTTGCGGGTTCGATCCCTGGCCTTGCTCAGTGGGTTAAGGATCCGGCGTTGCCGTGAGCTGTGGTGTAGGTTGCAGACGCGGCTTGGATCCCACGTTGCTGTGGCTGTGGCGAAGGCCGGCGGCTATAGCTCCTGTTAGACCCCTAGCCTGGGAACCTCCATATGCCGTGGGTGCGGCCTTAGATAAGGCAAAAAGGCAAAAAAAAGGAAATTGTTTCTGGAGATGAAAATTAGGAGCATTCATTCAACAAATACTGATTGGGGGCCAGCCGTGAATGCCGGCCACTGTCAGGCCCTGGGGGCCACGGTTCCTCCCCTTACGAAGCCTCAGTGCTGCTCCAGATTTGGTCACTGGGCTGGCAGTAGGATCCACAGTGTAGTCCTGTGCTCTCCCTCAGACTTTATTTCCATCAGAAACACTGGGAGCGGACCAGTCTGAATTTCATCGAGCCTTCCCAGGTGATTCTGGCACAGGCCCGGTCAGCAGAGCTACTGGTCTGCAGGGTCTGCTGGTTTCTTTTTGTTCCCTTCTGACGCTGTTAAGACCAGAGCTTCTGCATCTGGAGGCAATGACATTTCTGCACGTTTCTTGTTTGCCCAGGTGTTTTTTTCTCCTGGATATTTTGAGACCTTTTCTTCAGTTAGAGAAGATAATTTAGTCTCTCCTGCCAGTTTAGAATTGGCAGGTTTTTCTTTTGGGCCGTGTGTGTGTGTGTGTGTGCGTGTGCCTATTTACAAGTACAGAGTTCTTCTCTAGCTTCCTTTTGAGATGAACTGAAGTCATCATGGTAAACTGGCAATTTAGCTTTCTCTGTTTTTGCATGTTGTTGACTCTTGTCCTAGAAAACTGGAACAAGCCGACAACCTAATTAAAACCCAACCCTTTAGCTCTTTGGCTGCCCAAGAAAGAGCACTTTGCTATTGAGTTTGTGAAGTACTCTGTTCAGAGCCAAGTGAAGCGTACAGACTTACTCCAAAGCTCATTTTAGGAATGCCCAGTTTGCAGTAGACTCAGGAAACGTGTCCTTTACCAGCTTCCTGTTCCAGCCATTCATGAGGAATTAGCATCTTTTAGAGCCTCCATACCCACGAAGGTGATCCTGGGAGCTGGCTTTGGCATCGCCTAGGAACTTGGGAGATAGCAGAATCCTGGCCCCATACCAGACCTAACCCAGCAGAATCTGCTCTGGCGAGATCTCCAGGTGATTTCTGGGCATTTTCACTTTGAGAAGCACTGTTTTGGGAGATAATACGTGGTAGTCATGACCAGATCATTGCTTTACTCTTTGCCGTGGGAATTTCGGCATTTCTTAACATTTATTTAGAGCTTTTCTGTTTATAAAGTGTGTTCCTGTATGTTATGTAATGGGCCCTTAGAGCAGTCGGATGAAGCTGGCAGGTATTACTCACTCACTATGCGTGTCATCTAAACATTTGTACTTCTGTTTTCCTGTTGTAAAAGTTAAATATGATGAACTCCCATGAAGTACAAGACCTTGCGATGAGCTAAATAGACTAGTTCTCGCCACTTATTAGGTCATGGAAAGTATTCTCTGAAACACTTGATGTGAAAGTCAGCTTCCCCTAACAATCGCGCTTTTAGCCTTCGGTAATCTGATATAACAGCAGATATGTTGTGACATCCTCAAGGATGGCCCAAATAAAGAGCATAGCTGTCTTCTAAGGCTTCTGTTACTCTGCGTGGCAAACCTGTCCAGGTTCTTGGGAAAACTGAATGTCTTAAGTTCTTAAAAGCGCAACGTTAAACTTCCAGGAAGCATTTAAATGCTAATTTAGATTTGTTAGCATTGTCAAAAAATGAGGAGTTCCCTGGTGGCTCAGTGGCGTAAGGATCCAGTGTTGTCACTGCTGTGGCCCTGGTTACTGCTGTGGTGGGGGTTCATTCCCTGGCTCGGGATCTTCTGTATGCTGTGGGTGTGACCAAAAAAAAAAGGGAGGGGGATAATAACTCCATTTACTGTCTTCAAACTTATTCTGAGTGTTCACTAATAACATGCAGGTATCCAGGTTTATGCGGAAGTAGATCACAGAGGGAACTGTAAAGAAATCCTCTGTTTCAGGAAGGGAAATACATATGCTAGGCATTCAAGGTTAAGGAGCACGTTGCCCTGGTAAACTGCTGAAATCGCAGTGCATCACCTAAGTGTTCGTCATCGTTTCTGACTTTTCCAACTTGTCTAAGATGATACTCAAGATACTGACCCAGTGAAAAATCCCAGATTAGTCGCCTTGGTTACAGGAGACCTAGACCGATGTCAGATCTCTAGAAATTAAGAGAGACCCTGTGGGAAACTGAGATGGATTTAGTGTTTGCCGATGCTCTTTCCATTTCACCTTTTTTTGATGACCACCAGCTTCCTGTTCTAAAACAGATAAGTCATTGCAGCACCTTCCTTCAGGTAGAATCTTGGTACAGAATTTTTCCTAAAAGTTTCCTTGGAGGCCAGGTTTTACTTAAACATTCCTTCTCTGGTAAGTGCTATGGTAAAGGTATTTCTGAAAACATAGTATGATTCTAGTTTTATTATCTCTTGGAGTTTCATTTTTAAGGTGTATAGGCACTTTGTGTTAATACGGCTGTGGAAAGCTGTCCATAGAACCGACAAAATAGATCGTCTGATATTTCACCTGTTGCGATGGAACCGTATACTCTATAGCAAGTCCCATGATACCGTCTCTAAATCTGAGTGGAATCTGTGGAGTGAACATTAGGTAGCTGTGGCTGCTGACCAAGGGTAGAGATGGCTTCAGATCCAGTACAGCTCAGCTGCCATGACTGATCCGGACGAAATAGCTTTTCCACCGAGATGACTCAGGTAACTGAGGTGGAGCTGAGTGGATATGACATATGAGATAATTTGAAAGACGCGTCCTCCTAGGTGGCTCGAGCGTTCCAGTCCCTTCATCCCTCTCTTTCTGGAACTCAACGCAAACCTTCTTGCCCACTAAGGTTTCTAGAAACACAGGCAACTCTTGACCTCGCTAGGACTTCTTGCTTCCTCTTGGGAAGCCACAGGACAGCTGATAAAGCCACGCTAATAACAGAGGTGGGTGTGAGACCCTTGTCACGTAGGGTCAAGTGGCTGATAGGAGACACTCCGTCATTAGTTGGGTCTAGAATAGTGTCAGGTTTAGCAAGTGATGGTAAAACACTTCTGATTTAGCAGACATTGACTGGGCATCTAGCACAGTAGCTAGGCATGTCCCCCTCCCGCTCCTTTTTTTTTTTTTTTTTATTCTTTAGTCACTTTGGCCAAAGATTGTATAATATTATTTAGTTTTACAAAGTAGGGTAAATAGAGTAGCACAAAAATAATAATGTTGCCGTGGAAGGCTGGTGCTTGCTGCAGAGAAGCCCAAGCTGGAGGAGGTGGTGGACTTGGGGAACGAGAATTTTTTTAAAGGTGGGAGACAGTGGCTGGAAGGGCAGGGGACCAGGAGAGCCTCTCATCCGACACCCGGTAATGACAGGGCTCTGCACAACTGGTGCCGCACCCCAGACACCGGTGTCAGCGGATTAGCTGAACCCCATCCAACGAGGGCGATAGGCCCGTGCTTTGTCTTGCTTTATTTAAGAGCCCCGACTCAAGGGCAGACACTGTTAGAAACAGACCCAAAACCCCCATCGTTTGTCATCCTCAGTGAAAACAATTTGCACTGCTGTTTGTCTTCCAATGGAGACATTTTTCCAGGTATGCCATCCTTTTGTGTTACATCTGTATAACCCCAAAACGCAGGCCTGAGGAGTTCCCATTGTGGCGCAGGGGGAGCGAATCCGAATGGTACCCTGGGGATGCGAGATCGATCCCTGGCCTCACTTGACGGGCTGGGGATCCGGCACTGCCGTGAGCTGCAGTGTAGGCTGCAGAGCACCTTGGATCTGGCATTGCTGTGGTGTAGGCCGGCAGCTGCAGCTCCGATTCGACCCCTCCATATGCTGTGGGTTTGGCTTTTTAAAGCAAAGCAAACAAAAAAAAAAAACACCAGGCCTGAGAAAGCATGGCTTTCAGAGGACTCATTGGATGACTGCAGAGGAGTGCGTGCATAGGTGTTGATTGACCAGAACGTCTTCCTGTTTAGATACAGTAAACAGCTTTAGTGTCGCGGGAGTGGATTCCTTCCTGGGCATTGGAGGGTTGTTCACTTTAAATGCTCCAGGACAAGCTTTTAAATACATATTAAAAATGAGCGCTTTTTGATCCTTTCTGACCTAAATGGGTCCACGAAATTCCAGAGGGTGGACACGTCCATGGCTTGTCCAGTCTTAGGTCCGACAGGCTTGAGATGTTTCTACCCTCTTAATACTTTGAGAAGTGAATTCTGCAGGGTCCGTTGGGAGTTCATTTGGATTTCTTGAAGCACTTCTTAATTGCCTAACCTAAATTATTGTTCCTTCTACATTGTTTTGGCCCTTTTTTTTTTTTTATTCCTGGCTGAAGAGAGAGTGTCTCACACACTCACAGTGAACAGGACATTAACTGGTGCCTCAGGGGAGATCAAGATACTGGGAGGGAGTTCTGGTTGTGGCACAGTGGAAACTAGTATCCATGAGGACACGGATTTGATCCCTGGCCTCGCTCAGTGGGTTAAGGATCCAGCGTTGCTGTGGTGTAGGTCACAAATGCGGCTCGAATCCCACTTTGCTGTGGCTGTGGTGTAGGCCAGCAGTTGCAGTTCTGATTGGACTCCTAGCCTGGAAACTTCCATATGCCATGGGTGTAGACCTAAAAAGCCGAAACAAACAAACAAACAAACAAACAAAAAACCCCAAAACCAAACCAAACAAAAACGATACTGGGAGCCTCACCCTGGATTTTCAGCCATCTCCAGTAGATATTTCTTAAGACTGATTCTTGGTCAAATTGGATGCATTGCCCTGGTAACTAGAGAAGGACGCTGGCATCAGAACTGGTCTTTTGTGCTCTGAGTGCCAGGTGACTGCATATAATTTAAGTGGGAATTTCATTGAATTTATTGTCGGTGCAGTTAGAAGGTAGTTTTCAGTTAGCGATCGCAGGTGCCTTCGAGAGTGGGCTTTATTCCAAAGCTTAGGGATCATTTTCTTTTCTGCTCGTTAATTTTGAGTAGTGTTGATGCAGGGTATAGGGCTGTTCCTGGACTGGCTCTGCTGTACTGGAAGCAGAACAGCGTTTTCCCTCTTCATTCAAGCTTCTGGCCTGGCCTCGGATCAGGAGTGCTTGGTGGGGCTGGTGGACCAGCTTACCTGCAGATGAGTCCTGGGCCCGGCTGCCTGCCACCTGTGTGTATCACCAAGAGCTGAGCAGGGGTACCTGAAAGTGCACGTGGCTGGGATTGGAGGCTGTTTGATAGGCTGTGCTCCTTTGAAGGCAAGAACTGAGACTATTTCATCTCCGTCATTCCTGGCAGGTGGCCAGCGTACTCAATAAATGTTTCTTTAATGAAAGAAAAGCAATAGCGGGCTTTTTTGAACTCCCGCATATGCTAGGAACATTCCATTGTATCTCTCAGTCCATAAAGCAGCCCTTTGAGATATGAAGAGTTGTTCTCATCTTATAAATGAGGATGCTGAACTAAGTCCACTTGCCCAGGGTCCCAAAGCTCAGAAGCAGTGGGATAAGGGTAAAAATCAGCGTCTGTTTGATGGAGCCCAGCATTCTTAGCTGCTTGACTACAGTGAGTGAATGAATTTCTAGGATAGAGTCCCTCTGCCTTTTGAGGTTGAAATGCTCCCCCAACTGCACTATTCTTTCAACCGCACCAACGACAATTTTTGTGGGTTTCCTCCTGAGCCTTTGATCTGAGTCCTTCCTGGACCTTTGGCAGAATGTTCTGGATGCCCACAGCGCTCTCCTGAAATCACAGACAGAGCTGAGTATATGGACAGATGGTTTTTCTACCTGCTGATGATCACTGTATCCTGGAGGATGCTAGAAGATGTACCTTTGGTTTATCAAATAACCCCTACTTGGATTTTTTTGGCCACACCCGTGGCATGTGGGAGTTCCTCAGCCAGGGGTCGAACCCGTGCCACAGCAGTGACAATGCTGGATCCTTAACCACTAGGCCACCACGGAGCTCCCTCTTGGATTTCTAAAAAATGTAGATATCTTTGTTCTTTGTCCATTTGCAATACTCCATGGTTAACCTGCTGACTTTAGGATAAAAGCCAAACTCCTAATAGAGGCGCTTCCAGCTCATCTGGTCCCTCCCAGCCCCCTGAAAACTTGATCCCACCTGTGGTCCTAAGTGCAGAACTTCCGTTGCCCAGCTCCCTCTTTACCACTGAGCTCTTGAATAAGCTGGCTTCTTGGACAAGTCGCCCTGTACCCTGTTTCTCTCCCCATCCCCCTACCTCCAGTTCTAGCCTGGGTGGCAGCCTCATCTAACCTCCTTGTCGCACCCCTTACTTGAGCTATATCAGTACTTACCACATTCTTGTAATTCTCTTTACTTGTCCCTGTCCCCAGTCCGTGTCTTCATCAGATAGTAGAAGCATCTTTTTGTCTCTGGTGACGAACGTCGTTGTCTAACACGTAGTGCATAGGCCCCAGTAAACATTTCTGTGTGTGTGAACAGATGTAGTGTTAATGACTCACATCAAGCTTCTAGAGAGAAATAGCCCAGAAGTGAAATATCTCATTAGCCTTTCCCTTTGTCTAGGTTCTCTTTAGTCAGTTACCAAGTTCATCCAAATTCCTCTTTCTAATACCCTCAGCATCTGTTACCCCCCCACCCCCGCCAGCTACAGTGCCAGGATCCTGGTCCAGGTCCTCTTTGGGCTCCTGGATAAGGCTCCAGAACCAGTGCCCCTGGAGGTTGGCTACAGCCTTGACCATGCGGCCAAATTGGCCCTGCCCATCACTCAGTGCCTTTGGTGCGGCAAATTTAGACCTTAAACTGCAACTTCAAGGAGTCAGTAGTTCACATTGAGTATGGACAGCGGGTCGCTGGACTGGACCCACAGCGGGCAGGACCAGGCGGGCCCTAGTCAGCGGCGGCGTCATCTCCTGCCATCTCCAACTCAAGCCATTGTTTGAGCATAACGGAGCTCGGGCCATCCCACGCGCTCTTATTCCTAACTCTGCTTTTGCTTTTGTCGGCCTCGTCATGAAACGACTGTCCCATCCTTCTGAACAGCTGCTCACCCCTTGGGCACAGATGTTTCCAGGTTCCTGAGACCGGGGCTCTTGGCTGCAAGGCAGGGCAGCCCAGACATGTCTGGTCCTTTGAAGACCCTCCCGGGATTTGGGTGGATTCCAAGGGGACACTGGAGAGGCCCGTTATGGACCAAACTCTCCTCCCTCCCCGGCCTGGGTCTTCAGAGCCTCAGCTAAATCTGGGCTCCAGTTTGGGAGCTGCAAGAGTGGGTGCCGACCTGGTGATGATTCTCGGCGGCCTCCGCAGGGTAGTGCTGGGCCCAGTGGGGAAGTGGAAATGAGGCACCATCCGGGGAAGGGTTTTGTTGGGTTTTTTTTTCCACCACGAGCAGAGTTAGAAACACATTCCCCGGGGAGTCCTTGAAGCTGGCGTGAGAATTGACTGAAGGCGTGAGCCTTGGCTTTCAATCTCATAATTGTTATAATACAGAAGTTATAACTCACGACTGTCTGTAATCAGGTTTGGATTATAATAGTGCACTTAAGCAGAGCTCTGGGGCCAGTGATGCCCAGCACTATCCTCTGCCTACATCTTTCCTGCCCAGGCTCTTGTGAATAGAGGGGGAAAGCTGAAGCTTTAGGGAAGACAAAGAGGGGCACGGTGCCGAAGCCCTGCTGGAATGGGGGCTACCGAAAGCCTCAGGGGCCTCAGTGTCAGCGGCAAACTGGCACTTGAGCCTTGGGATTGAATTTTCATTTTATATCTAGCATTTGAATAGTTTCATTAAATTTGCTTCTTTTTGGCATTTGGTTGTTGACACTACCTAAAAATAGAAAGTGATGGTTGTCTTCTCGAAATGGAAGGAATTGTTTAAAACAAAGGCATTATATCTGCTTAATTATTTAACTTGTCCCTTCCAGCCTAAAAATTCCAGTTTCAGTGGCTCGATAAGCAGATGGGGTAACCATGACCACAGCGAACCGCCGTGACAATTTCCGCAAAAACTGAGCTCTCGTGTCCCCTTTCTGGTGATGTGGGTTCTAGGCATCCTGGGCGAGGCTGCACACTGGGAGCTGGGTGGGGGGAGGGGGAGCAGCGGAAGCTTTGCATTTGTCACAGGCTGGGCAGCTGCGGTGTGGGGCCCTGGTGTCACAGTCACCAAGTGACCCGTCTTCTCTCAGACTGTGGTTTTCAACTTGGGGGAAAATGCTGAGAGGAAGCGAAAAGAGGAGTGGTTTCAGTGGTCCCGCTTTAAGCAGGTGCAAAAACCCGCCGTAGGGCTCAGAGACCAAATCTAGGGTCCTGTTTGTTCTCCAGCCAAAGGAACGAAGCACGAAAGGACGATTGTGAGCAGTGAAGTCTGTGTTTGGGTCTTTGGTACAGCCCTGCCCTCTCCCCAGGTGCTCCCCCAATCCTCCCTGTCCAAGGATGCCGGCATCCTGACCCTTGCGGAAGGCTCTCTGACGTTCTCAGAATAACCCTGCCTTTAATTTCTCAGAAGCTCTTTCCCAGGTCGCTGCCCGCCTAACACTGAGCCGCCTCTCTTGCTGTCAGGTGGGTCCTTCTAATACACCAAGGGTCTCTCCACCGTCAGCCTGGATCTGCCTGAGCCGCTTCAGCCAGCAGCTCCCAGGAACCTACTCTGGGGCCAGGCATCGATGACACGAAAGTAAGACCCACTCTGTGTTCAAAAAAAATAATGAATCCTTGTAAAACGTAACTTCCATCTTGGTAGTAACCCCTGGACCCCGCCAGTCCTTCAGGGCGCAGAGGAATAAATCTGAAGTGGTGTTTTGGGAGGCAGAACATACTGGTACAGAAATCTGAACTCAGGAATTCTGAGCGGAATTCCTCTCGTGGCGCAGCAGAAACAAATCTGACTAGCATCCATGAGGACACAGGGTGGATTCCGGGACTCGCTCAGTGGGTTAAGGATCTGGTGTGTTGAGCTGGGGTGTAGGTCACAGATGCGGCTCGGATCTGGCGTGGCTGTGGTATAGGCCGGCAACTGTAGCTCCGATTCAGCCCCTAGCCTGGGAACCTCCATATGCAGCGGACTGGCCCTAAAAAGACCAAAAGAAAAAAAAAAAAGGCGATCTGGACTGAGCACCCCTTGACTGGCTCAACTGGCATCACTCTGCCCTCCCTTTAAAATCCTAAACTCCTCGGTTTCAGGCCTCGCCCCCTCGCCCTACCAAAGCAGAGTATGTCATCTGTGGTTTCCAGGCAATCCGCCAACACACAACTGAAAGTGACACAAAAGTGATTATTATTATACTCGGTGACTTGTCCCCAAGGAGAGATGTATTCTGTCCCTTTAGAGCGGTGGCGGCCGGCCGTGGTAGAGTCCTGCGGTGGGGTGGGGAGGGGGTCAGACGGAGTGTGGCTTGTCTTTATCTTAAACGGGCCTCGCTTCTCAGCACCGAGCTCTGGCCCGGTCATTGTTTTCACTGTTGAATATTTGGGGAAATATGTGCATTACGTTATAGACGAAATAGCTAAGCCTGGAGGCCTGCATAGGACCGGGGCCTGGGAAGAAGCAGAAGAATTTGAGAGTTGTAGCCATTTGGTGCTGAAGGTTACAGCAGTGCTTAGACAGTTCAACTTCTGGTAGCCTTCAGAAGGCTGTGGATGTTACATAATGTCCTGGGGAATAGAGAGTTGTCCTTAATTTTCACCTAGATCGGTGTTTCCACGATGCCGGTTGAGGAGCAGAGCCTACCTGTGACAAAGATTTCACAGCCTGGGCAAAACTGAAAAAGAGGACAGTGAAATGTAAGGTTCCTAACAGGACTTTCGTGGCCTTTTCTTTACTCTGAGATTATCTTCTTTG
>PVHT021183629.1:22931217-22949820 GCA_004024745.2 Catagonus wagneri
CCGCCCCCAGAGTTTCTGAGTCAGTAGGTCTGGGATGGGGCCTGAAAATCTGTGCTTGTAACAAGTTCCAGGGTGAGGCTGATGCTATGGTTGGGTCCACACTTTGAGAAATAATGGAGCTGGCTCCTGATTCTCAGCCTTGGCTATGCATTGGATTGACTTAAAGGTTAAAAAAAAAAAAAGGGAATGATGCTTGGGTCCTGCCCGTAGTGATTCTGATTTAATTGTCTGAGATGCCTAGGGTGTTGAGATTCTTAAAAGGGCCCCAGTGATTGGCAGAGCTTGAGGAGCCCTGGACTAGGCTACAGATTTAACTCTGGAAATTTTCTTGATTTAACCACAAAAGTTTCTTTCTTTCCTTTTTTTTTTAGGTTTTTAGGGCCACACCCACGGCATATGGAGGTTCCCAGGCTAGGGGTTGAATTGGAACTACAGCTGCCAGCCCTATGCCACAGCCACAGCAACGCGGGATCCGAGCCGCGTCTGCAACCTACACCACAGCTCACGGCAACACCGGATCCTTAACCCACTGAGCAAGGCCAGGGATCGAACCCACAACCTCATGGTTCCTATCTGGATTCATTTCTGCTGTGCCATGATGGGAACTCCCACAAAAGCTTATTTCTTATGCTATGTGTCCAAATGAGATGTGGAGGAGAGGGAATGCTCTGGTCCACACAGTCTCTCAAGTACCCAGACTGGTGTAGTCTACACTGCTTGGAACTAATGATCTCTGTCCCTGCAGCAGAGAATGAGCGAGGCTGCCCCTTCTTCAGTGACTCAGCCCCTTCACAAGTGACACATAGTGACTGCTCAGAAGTAGTCATGTGCCCTAATGGCAAGGGGGCTGGGAATATAGAGGAGCACAGGGCATTCAGGAAGCAGTCATTGTCCCTGCTGCCTTAATATTTCCCTGGTACAGTGACTGATCCAGATATTCTTCCAAAAAGTGGCTTCTCAGTTGTTACTTTCAGTGACTTTTCTGGGGTTATTTGTGTCATATGGTGGCTTGATGTGGGATCTCAGTTCCCATGTTGGGGACTGAACCCAAGCCACAGTGTTCTAAGTGCCAAATCCTAACCACTAGACCACCAGGGAACTCCCTACAGTGACTTCTTTCTGTCATAAAATGCTTACCTGCTATAGACAATTTAGAGGATACCAAAAAGTCTAAGGAAAGGAAATTTCCCACAACCCACTGCTTAGGGATAACTTCTATTTCTGGTGTATGTATTTCCAACAGTTTTATTCTATACATATTCTCTAACACAGATAATTATTAAAAAATTATTTTGTAACTTGCCTTTTTTTTTTTCTTTTAATTTTTATGGCGGTACCCTCAGCGTGTGGAAGTTCCTGGGCCAGGAATTGAATCCGAGCAGCAGCTGCAGCACTGCGGATCCTTTACTCCACTGTGCTGGGCCGGGGATCAAACCTGCACTTCCACAGTGACCCGAGCTGTTGCAGTTGAATTCTCTTTTTTTTTTTTTTTGCTTTGTGATATATGGAAGTTCCCAGGCTAGGGGTCGAATCAGAGCTGTAGCTGCTGGCCTACACCACAGCCACAGCAACTCGAGATCCAAGCCATGTTTGCTACCCACATTGCAACTCACATCAAAGCCGGATCCCTGACCCATTGATCTAGGCCAGGGATTGAACCCACATCCTCCTGAATACTAGTCGGATTTGTTTCCACCGTGCCACAATGGGAACTCTGCAGTTGAATTCTTAACCCACTGTGCCACAGTGGGAACTCCTGTAACTTTCCTTTTTTTTTTTCTTTTTCTTTCTAGGGCCGTACCCGCAGCATATGGAAATTCCCAGGTCGGGGGTCAAATCAGAGCTGCAGCTGCCTGCCTGCACCACAGCCATAGCAATGCCAGATCTGAGCTGCGTCTGTGACCTACACCAGACCCCTAATCCATTGAGCAAGGTCAGGGATCGAACCCACATCCTCATGGGTACTAGTTGGGTTCATAACCCACTCAGCCACAGCGGGAACTCCTGTAACTTGCTTTTTTTAACTTTCATTTTTCCAATTTCTTAAAATTAAGTAAAATGAAATGTTTTTTTAAATACAATATCGATGCTATTGCATGGGTGTACTATCACATAATTGATCATTCCCTCCTAGTTAGACATTTTAGTTATTTTTTTGTCAATAGTGTTACAGCTAGTACTGGCATGGACACCTTTATGAATGACTTTTTTCCTTCATCTTTCTGGTCACTTACTTAGATTTCTAGAATTAAGTGGCCTGCTTGATTTTATCTGTTTTGTTCAGAAACTGGCTCTACACTTAGCAACATATTTAGTGAGTGCAGGACATTGGTGTAGAAACGATTGAACTCAACTGCTGCCTTCAAGTAGCTCAGAGTCTAGGTGGGAATAAGAAACACAACCAGCTCCAATCTCAAAAAGAAAGAGAATTACAGTCATCTCTACAGGTAGTTTTCAAGAAAAACCTTCCTTCTTGTACAAGAAGAAGTGAGTGCTCCCTGAGAATCAAAGACAAGTGTTCTGATTGGGAATTGTCTTCATAAGATTACACAAGGGAGTTCCCGTTGTGGCACATTGGAAATGAATCCAACTAATATCCATGAGGATATGGGTTCAATCCCTGGCCTCGCTCAGTGAGTTAAGGATCCAGCATTGCTGTGGCTGTGGTGTAGGCTGGCAGCTGTAGCTCTGATTAGACCCCTAGCCTGCGGACTTCCATATGTCGAGGGTGCGGCCCTAAAAAGAAAAAAAAAAGGGCAAGACTGCAGGATCTTGGGTGAGTCGTCTTTTCTAGGCTTTGGTTTTCTCATCTTTAAATGAGGTCATTGGATCAGGTCGCTTCTAGTGGTACTGTTTTATGCCCCTTAAATAGGAGAAGGGTGTGGGTGAGCATGAGTGTGTACTTTCCTTTTTTAGGTGTCTAATTATGTCTAGCAATCTGGGACAGTTTCTATGGGACTTGCTGGAAGACACAGAGGTTGCCCAGGGTCCATTTCTGCCCTGGGACTCTGAGATGAAACCTTCGTGCAAATCAAATCACTGATGAAGTAGCTGGGTCCTGGCTTCATGCAAAGAGAAATTGAGAAATGAAGAGCTTTTAAAAGGAGGAGCTTTTTAATGAAGAGCAATTTATTTGGCATTGGAAATGACTGTTAATGGTAACAACATAACTCTTTTCAGCTGATGTGAGCTCTCTCCAAACTCATTGCATACATTATTTCATTTAAACCTTCTAAAGCTCTGGGAGGTAAGTGTTTTTACCCCTATTTTACGGATAAGGAACTTGAAGCTCAGAGGGGAAAGGGAAAGTAAGGTCATGGCCAAAATGCAAAGAAAAGCAAAATAAGCTTATTTTAGTCTTTTGACTCTGAAGGCTGAAGTCAAGTTCTGATAAGGGTATTTTATGAGATTTCTTTAGAAGGATAATTGTGATAATAAAAGCTTTATTCCACCACCACCACCCCCCTTTTTTTTTGGCCATGCCCATGGCATGTGGAAGTTCCCAGGCCAGGGATCTAACCCATGCCATGGCAGTGACCCAAGCCACTGCAGTGACGTTGCCAGATCCTTAACCTGCTGCACCACAAGAGAACACTTAAGAGCTTTGATCTTAGGTGCTGGATTTCACCTTCTCTTAAGGCCAGTACCTTTTTCCTTCTGTCACAGATTTGCGTCTTTTCCCTCCTGCAGTTTTCTGTTTTCATAGGAATGTGCTTTAAGTTGAGCCAAATAAAGTCTGGACCCACAAACCACTGGTAAAAGTTTGGAGTCTCAAGTGCTCTTTGAAAATGCAAAGTGCATTTTCTGTGGGAAATATACTAAAATTACTGCTCTGGATCCTTGGGCAGCCTTCCTGTCCTCCCAAATGTGTCTGAGCAGTCGGAGAGGAGCCCTTCCCCGTCCTGGCGGCAAAGAACTGTGGAAATGGAAATGGAAATGGCCAGGTGGTGGGGAACAGTGACTTTGGCCAGGCCCCAAGTTTGGAAATGGCAGAAATTTGTCTTTGGCATCATCTTCCTTGTAATTCATATCCTCCGTTCCAGATTCTGTCATTTCTTTCTTCCTTCCTGCCTGCCTTCCTTTCATCCTTCCTTCTTTCTTTCCTTCATTTCTCTCTTTCTTTCCTTCCCTTTCTCCCCTTCCTTCCTCCCTCCCTCCCTCCCTTCCTTCTTTCTCTCCTCTCTTTCTTTCACTGCACCCTCGGCATATGGAAGTTCCTGGGCCAGGGGCGACCTGTGCAGCAGCTATGGCAACGCCAGATCACTGCGCTAGGCCAGTGATAAACCTGCACATCCTCAGCCACCCAAGCCTTTGCAGTTGCAGTTGGATTCTGAACGCACCGTGTCATGCGGCAACTCCAGATTCTCTAGTTTCTTAATAACAACCGATTTGTATATGCTACTGTGTTCTAGGCTCAGTTCTAAGCACTTATACATGATAACTCACTTAACCTTCGTCATAACCCTATGACCATCATTCCCATTTTACAGATGAGGAAATTCAGGCCCAGAGAGGTCAAGGAGCTTTCCCAAGGTCACAGTGGGTCAGTGATGAAAATGGGATTTGAACCCGAGCAGTGTGGTTCCAAGAATCCACGCTCTTAAGGCTACCCAAAGCCATTCAGAGCAAACCACATCTGGCCCAGGCCCACCTCTCTGAATAGTCTGTGCTCCTGAATTAACTGCCTCCTCCAATTGCCAGTCAAGACCCTGAGTGCCTTCCTGTAGCAGATTGCCAACTGATCACTAGTATGTGAATCATGACTACAGAGAGTTCAGCTTCGCAGCAGGGCTTCTGTTTAAAAAGAGGATGCCCAGCCGATTGGCAGAGTTTCAGATAATGAGACAGTGTGAAGGAAAAGATGTTTTGGAATAGACTGATTCCATCTAAGCCTCTGCCCCTTTGGGCCAACTCTGCTAAAGGGGGTCTTGATTATGTTAAGATCTTCACTTTCACCTCCCAGTTTTCACAGGGGCTTCATTGTTTGCAAGGGTGCAGGACAAAGGAAGCCAAAACTATGAGAGAGGTTTTGTACATAGCGGGTGACTATGTTTAAGCTGACAGAGGTTCCCACAAACCCATAGAACATAATAGCTACTTACTGAGCCCTTGCCACGGGCTAGGCTCGTCACATTCATTCTCATTTTACACAGCACCTCTGTGAGACACGCACATTGACATCACTACTTTTCAGACAAGGAATCAGAGTCTCAGAGAGCTTAGGCAACTTATCCAAGGTCACACAGCAAATGAATAGCAGCACCAAAATTGTCCTGACTCCAGCATTTGCATTCCTAAGGACTCTTTTGCCGGCCTCTTTCTGGCTTGTTGATGACGACTGTTCAGGGAGGAGCATCTGCGCAGGATCAGAAATTCCTCTTTGACTCCTGTTGTTTTGCATGCTAATTACTGCGTGATGCTGTTGATTTGCTTCCTTTCAAGTTTAGTGCTGTGACTGCAGCCAGGACAGAGTTTTTCACTGGCTTCCTTGGCATCTGCCCCGCCAGCATTGCCTCATTCTATTTCGAATCCTCCTGGTGCCTGACCCCGGAGGAAGGGCTGAGAAGTGACCAGCCCAGCCTAAGAGGCCAGGAAGTGCCTGGATAGTGACTCTAGCCTCGGTTCTCTGAAAGAAAGCAGGATTTTCTCAGAGAGGCTTTACCCAAAAGGAAGGAAAAATATGTCAATCGGGTTTCAGCTGACCTTAAAACCCTGTGATCTTAGTCCCTGTCATGGAGTGAATTCCACCTATTACTCAGCTTCTCCATTGTGTAGCTGGAGGAAAAACTCACGCTGTGTCATCTGTAGTAGTGGGGGGGGGGGCAGTTTTCTCCCTGCTGAGTTTACTTTTTGTGTATTTTGAAGTTTCAGGACTAGATTGGGTGTCTGGGTGAAAAAAAGTTCAGGAACTTTTTTCTCTCCAGCCCCTTTCAAAGAGCACTCCCTGGATAGTTTGGGCAAATAAGGATGGAAGGTCAGCCTTCAGGGGAGAGAGGCTGGGATGAGGCTACTACGGTCAAGTTCTCACCAGGAAGGTTAAAAAAAAATTCTGAGTTGGCCCTTCTGGGAAGAATGAACAACACTGAGGGGACCTGGGCTTTCTTGCCTTCTTGGACCGTAGGCAGCAAACACAGGAGGCGTGGTGTGGCAGTGAGGAGACCCTTTGGCTGGAGAACCGGTTCTCGGTTCATTGTGGAGCACGGTGTTGGAAGGGACCTTGTGGCCTGATTTTATCAAGAGGGGAGACTGGAGGGCCCGGCAGACAGGTGGGATTTTTATCCTGGTCTCCCTGATGGCGGCGGAGCCGGCACTGCAGTTTTGAAAAGGAAGGGTCGTGATGAAAGCAGGGATGTGGAACAATCGCCCTGGAACTTGCTGGAGGGAGAGACAGGAAGCTGGGAACCCAGCGAGGCGGCGATTTCATTCATAACAGGTCTGAGGGGCTGAGGCCCTGGCTGGGGAAGTGGCTGTGAAGCAGGAAGGGAGGAGACAAACGCCAGTTACATGGGAGCGTCCGCGGAGTCCACAGAGCCGGGTGGTGGCCGGGTGGTGGTGTAGGCAGGGGGAGTGAGGGGACTCGGACACCGTCCAGGGGCTGCTTTGAAATCATTCGGATAAAGGAGGTTTTGATTTGGAGGGGAGTGCATCTTTTCATTTTTTTTTTTTAAGTAAACTTTTAAATTCCACTGTCACATCCGTCCATGAAAAGTGCACACATCCTGTGTGTCCACCTTGATGAATCTGCAGACAGTGGACACCTGTGGGACCAGCCTCCAGATTGGGAAACTAGGCGGAGCCAGCACTCCAGCACCCTGCCCTCCGGGTCCCCTGCCTTTCCCACTCCCCCTCTGCTAAGGAGACTGCCGTTCCGACTTCCTAGACCTTTGACGACATTTGTCTATCATTCGATAGTTGCAAGATCCACTTATAATATTGCATATAGTTATAGTTCAGCCAGCCCCGATATTCCACTCTATAAATTTAGCACAGTTCACTTAGTTCATCTCCCGTTGCCATGTAGACTTTTGTGTTGCTCTCCCTTCAGGGCTGTCAGGAACAGAGCTTCTAGCAGCAGCCTCGTGTCTGGGGAACACACGAACACATGACGAGCAGTGGACTTGCTGGGTCACAGGGTGTGTGCGCGTTTAGTCTACACAGATGCTGCCAAACACGTGCTTGGCTTTGGATGGGTTGAATTTTCAGTGGCAGCTATAAAGCAAGTGGGAGATGGGGTTAAGCCTGCAGATTAGAGATGAGCTCAAATTCAGCATCGTGAACGAAAGCCATACGACATCTTACTTTGGAGATGCAGCTCAAAGCCGCTTTTGTCCTTGAACAGTATATTGGCGCTGTCAGGAGAGGGGACCACACCCATCCCAGCACAGGACTGCCAACAGTCCTTTTAGGTTTCCTAGATTCTAAGCTAGGAGTATCCTTAGGCCAAGTTTATTTGCCCACCCCACCCCCTTTCCTGGAATATGTGCAAAACAAAAAAATTTATTTTTTTATTTTTTGTTTTTCCTGAAAAGTTGGACTTTCCCCCTGGCTTTATGACATGTGCTGCATTGTACTAATCCATTTCTCACTGTTCCATCTCTTAGAGCACTTTGCATAATTGCTGTAATTTTAACATTCTGGAAATCAGGCAGTGGAGGAGGGCTGTGAGGAGATCAGGCATTTTCTGCTTCAGCTCGATAACGGCTGACCGATCGTGGTGCCCACAGATCTCCGCGGTGACCGGGAGAGCTGAGGCGTGCACACCCAGCCCTGGAGGAAACAGGGTCCAGCCAGAGACGTCTTCTATCTCCAGGGAAGCTTTGGCTTGCAGACCAAAAAAGGAATTGACAAACTCCTTTGCATCTTATGGGAAAAAAAAAAAAAAAAAAAAGAGTTTTGTTCTGTACAACTAAATACTTATGTAGCCCAGATGTTAGCTGGAGGCCTCCCTGCCCCACAAGAGCGATGTAAAATTAGCTCAAACCTCTACTAATTGCCCAGTCTAGGAAAGTCCAAAGCTCTCCCCAGGATTGCTCCTAATTCTTAAGGAACTGAATCTCTCAGGGCCATGACATTCTCTCAAGTTTTGGTACCCAAGTGGTTCTGGAGACTGGCAGCATCAACCTCACCTGAGAGCTTGTTAGAAATGTGGACCGAGGGAGTTTCCGTCGTGGTGCAGTAGTTAACGAATCTGACTAGGAACTATGAGGTTGCGGTTCGATTCCTGGCCTTGCTCAGTGGGTTAATGATCCAGCGTTGCCGTGAGCTGTGGTGTAGGTTGCAGACATGGCTTGGATCTAGTGTTGCTGTGGCCGTGGTGTAGGCCAGCAGCTGTAGCTCCGATTCGACCCCTAGCCTGGGAACCTCCATATGCTGCGGGTGCGGCCCTAAAAAGTGAAAAAAAAAAAAAAAAGGGAAAGAAATGTGGACTGAGGAGTTCCTGTCATGGCTCAGCAGAAACGAATCTGACTAGCATCCATGAGGACGTAGGTTCAATCCCTGCCCTCGCTAGTGGGTTAATGATCTGGCATTGCTGTGAGCTGTGGTGTAGGTCGCAGGTGCTGCTCGGATCTGGCGTTGCTGTGGCTGTGACGTAGGCTGGTGGCTACAGCTCCAATTAGACCCCTAGCCTGGGAACCTCCATATGCTGTGGGTGCAGCCCTAAAAGGACAAAAAACCCCCCAAAAAGGAAAAAAAATGTGGACTGAGTTCCTACCCTAAGGTTTATTTATTATGTATTTATTTATTGGCTCTGCCCATGGCATGCGGAGGCTCCTGGGCCAGGGATCGAACCCAAGCCACAGCAGTGACCTGAGCCACAACAGGGACAATGCCAGATCCTCAGCACGAGGCCTGCAGGGAACTCCTACCCTAAGGTTTAGACCTGCTGAACTAGAACCTGCATTTCCAAAATGCCCTCAGGTGATTTATGCACATGGTACAATTTGAGACGCTCAACTGTAGGGGAAGAGAAGGGGTTCTGAAATCAAACAGATCTGGGTTCAAATCCTACATTTACTCTTAGGTGACCTTGACCTTGAGCCTGTCAGTGAACTTGTTTTCTCCTGAAGGAAAAGGAGGGAAAATGATTGGGAGTTCCTTTTGTGGTGCAACAGAAATGAATCCAACTAGTATCCATGAGGATGCAGGTTTGATCCCTGGCTTTGCTCAGTGGGTTAAGGATCCGGCCTTGCCACAGCTGTGGTGTAGGTCACAGATGCGACTTGGATCTGGCATGGTTGGCTGTGGCTGTGTGCCGGCAGCTGTAGCTCCAATTCGACCCTAGCCTGGGAACTTCTGTATGCTGTGGGTGCAGCCCTAAGAAGTAAAAAAAAAAAAAAAAAAAAAAAGTGAAGGAGGAAAATGATGATTACCCACTACCCCAGCAATGCCATGGCATATGTAAGCCACAGGATTTCCATTTGGGTGATGCCAAAGCCTGGCAGATGCAGATTCTCCAGGAGCATTCTCTCTGCCTTCCAGACTCACCCAACCCCAGAAGCAATGGAATACCTTCTCCCACATCACAAGGGTTCTAGTGAAAATGTTTTAGACTATGACCCAGGGATGCCCTCTTGCCTGATTTCATCAGGGCATGCATTTGAATAGTTCTAGAGATGGTGACAGACATGCAAACTGCACACATACTCTTGCTTCCCCCAGCTAGTTTGTCTTGGTATGGACAGTTAGAAAAGTAGGAGTTCCAATGTGGTGCTCTGGGCTAAGGACCTGGTATCGTCACTGCAGTGGCTCGAGTTGCTGCTGTGGTGTGGGTTCGACCCCTGACCTGGGAACTTTCATATGCCATGGGTGCAGCCAAAATAAACAAATAAATAAAGATTGGAGGGGACAAAGATTTTCTTCCCTTAATCTATGGATGGCTTGATTCCAGTACCAGGGTCAGAATATGAAAATAAGTCTTCATGCTTCCACTTCCACTGTGTTTAAAATGTTCCAACAATATAGCGAGGTCTAGCCAGGCTAGGGGCCTATCCAAAGAGGAGTTCCTAAGGCTGGAGAGGTGAGGCCTTAGAGAATGCCTGGTCTCTTGGTTCCAGGCAACGGAAACCTAGCTTCAGCTAGTTTGTACAAAAGGGGGTTGGCTCAAGGTCTCTAAGAAAGGGCTGAGTCCCGAAGCAGATGGGTAGCGGGCTTCAGGAATGATACAGTCTTGGAGCTGTGAATACTTAAGGAATTTTCTCTCCATTGCTTTGCATCTTTTTGTGTATTGGTGTCGTTTTCACTGACCGCTGGATTTTTGCACGTGGATACAGTCCACATGGTGAGAACCATGCTCTCTATCCATGTGTGAATAAACAAATACCTACATCTGTGTCTATATTTTTGTCTGTATCTGCGACAATGGAAAGCAGTTCTTCAAACCAAGGAGTGAAACCAGCCTGGCCTGTCCAAAGTGGAGGGAACAGCCCTTCCTTTGAGAGAAGTCAGTTTGGCCCTCATCTGTTCATTGGGGATGTGTTCCCAAGTTGCCCACGCCTCAGATGTCTCTCTGGATCCATTAGAAAGTAACAAACCCAATGAAAGGGTGAAGCATAGTTTGTGCATTGGCGGGGGGGGGTGGCCTCTTAAAATAAAGGGCGATGTTAACTGAGACAAGGGCCAGCCGGGCAGTCTAGAGAAAAGAGACTTGGGGGGTTGGCAGTAAGAAAGTTGGGAATGTGAAAGTGACAAAACCAAATACTGTGGTCGCAAGAGAGATGGTTGGATCCTGACACTTCTGATGGGAATTTGTACTTATGGAAAAAGAGCACATAGGGCTGAAGATGCAAGTGGACATCTGGAAGTCATGGCAATATTTGCATGCTTACAAAAATGCAGTCCTAAATTAGGGGAATATCAATAACATCTGGCGCATATATATCAGCGATGATCAGCATTAGGTAATTTCCATCGATTTTTCCTTAGTTGGTGAAAACATTTCAGAATCTCTTTCCTCCCGGGTTTTAACAAGGTGCTTGTAAGCTTATTATGTTTTGCTGCTGAAAACATGTGTATTATGCCACCACTACTGTCAGTCACCGTACCCTGCGACTGTTAATACCTCTTTGCTTTTGAGGTATGGGGTTGCTGGATTCTGTCTGCCAGTTCTCACTGAGTTCCAATGATCTTTTCCAGGTCTTCCTTCCCAGCAGCTGTGTTCTCTGACGCAGGGCTTCTCAGACTGTGCTGTGCACGTGAAGCCCCTGGGAAGCCTAGTTCAAAAGCAGATTCCAACTCAGCAGGTGTACGGTGGGGCTGAGTTCTAGGTGATGCAGGGGCAGCTGGTGCAGGGGCCACTCTTCGAGCATCCAGGCAAGGCTCTGGTGTGACACTTTCCTTAGTCTGCTTTCTGTCTCCTCATCCTTTAAGCAGAAGCCTGCACATCTCTGCCATTTGCTTTGCTTCTCGTTCTAGCCCCCCATTCTCTTGTCTTCTGATTATCCTCACCAGGGCCATCTTGCTGGAATCACATTTCCCTCAGTTTGTCCAAAAGGGTATTTGGGAATAAAGTCAGAACAACTAGAGTTTCTCACCAGGGAATCTCACCAGTGAGGATAAGGAGTACAGATGGGAAAGGCTGGGAGCAACTGGAGAGAGAACACAGCTTTCAGAAAAGGAGAGTCAGCAAGAAAGAGATTCAATCCCAGGCTCAGAGAGTCTCGAGTGGTCCCACCGCTTAAGGAATGGGAGAGTCTGAGAAATGAAATTCTTGTCATGTGATTGTGACTCAGCCTAGGGTATGAACTTCTTCTTGTGTTCACCCATAACTTCTCTCTTCTTCCTGGTACTCACTTCCCCACCCACCATGCAGGTGGATGGAGCCGTGTGGCAAATTCTGGGCATTGGTTTGTGAGCGAAAGGGATGTGCGCCTTACCCTGCTGCTGTATTTACCTGCTGGTGTGAGACTCTCAAGTGCTCTCTTTCCCTGCTTCATTGATGAGAAGGCTTCCTTGTCCCAGGGGTGCAGTACAGGACAACAAGTCTTTGTCAGCCTCTTTTGCTGAGTCATCATTTGCCAAGTGAAGGTGAATTAAACCATTGCTTGTTGTTGCTTTAGGACGTGGGTGGTGTTTGTTACTGCAGCAAAAACAGGCTTATCCTGACTAATACCTTTCATAGTGAGAGAGGAAAGGGAAATTAGTGGAGTGGCACAGAAGATCTCCCGAGACACATATTTAGATCATAAATAAAACATGGAATCTAGGAGTTCCATTGTGGCTCAGTGGGTTAAGGATCTGGCATTGTCCGTGCAGTGGCTTTGGTTACTACAGTGGCACGGGTTTGATCCCTGGCCTGGAAACTTCTGTGTGCCATGGGTGCAGCCAAAAAATAAATACAAACAAAATATAAAACATGGAAGTAGGGTGACATGCAGAAATAGAGCTGAGGAAGAACAGAGGGTTGGGGAAATGCTGCACTCATCAGGAGGGGCTTTTAAGCCTCTGCTTAGAGCAAGAGGAAGAACAAGACAAGGAAAAGCCCACTGCTTGGAGGAAATGATGTCATATGATCAGGGACAGAGAGGAAGCAAAACTGCTCAATTCCTACTCTGATTCTATTTTCCGTAGCAGGGGGAAATCATCTTTAATCTAAAAAGGATGAAGCGAATGGCACGCAGAGAGAATGATGTTTAAGCCATTAGACTACAAGTTTTATCTTGGCATCGTCTGCCTAACACTGCACTGGCATGGCACTCTTACTCAAGAATATTTGTTGAGTGACCGAATAAAGGTATCTGATGGGGTAGGAAAAGAGTGTCTAACTACTTTAATTGAATTCAAGTCTTTGGGCTCAGATGCATTAAATTCCCGTAGCCTGAGAGGAAGTGCCTCTGTGAAAGCAGAAGCAGGGTTAGTAATCATCCAGAAACCAAGGGCAGTGGGAAAAGGAAGGGGTCACATTAGAAATTAGAAATGACCAGTGTCATTCCAAGTTCTTTTAATAAAGGGAGAAGAACAGGGGGAATCCAGACACTAATCTCTTAATGGTGAAATAATGTTAACTTCTGGTACATTTCCACAAGGGTGTATACAGCTGATGGCTTATGCACAACTGGGAAACAATAGAGATTATTGGGAGGCTACATGTGTTTGGAAATTAGAATAGCTTGTTTTTATTGAGGGCTTGCCGAGTGTCAACCCATGTACTCTGTGGATTGTCTCAGTCAATACTTATTATAACTAATGAGGAGGGTATACTTGGTCACCCATTTTTACCACTGAGGACATTGATCATAAATAAGATCAGAGTTGGGAATTCCCTGGTGGCCTAGTGGTTAGGAATCAATCATTTCACTGCTGGGGTTTAGTTCCTGGTCTGGGAACTGAGATTCCCACATCAAGCCATTGCACGCAGTGGTTAAAAAAAAAAAAAAATTAAAACCAACCAATTGATCAATCAGGGTCCACAACCCACTCTAACTCCAAAAATAGCACTCTTCCCCCAACGCCGTAACGCTTCATGTGTCCAAATTCCCTTCATTTCCTCATGCCCCACATCTGGCAGAGGAGCCTTTGGGGAGAAGACCGCACGGAGGGTGGGAATACGTTGCCGTTTCTCCACGTGTGGCCACGGGGACCATCGCAGACGCTGCCCTGGTCCTACTGAATCACAGTGGCCCAGGAATTGGCATCTCTTATCAGTCACCCTTCTTGACCAGGATGGACAACCGAAGTTCAGAACCGCTGGAAGAGAAGCCTGGGAAAGGCTGTCCTTTCAGGTTCTTAGGATATTTGTATGAAAGGGGAAAAAAGGAAAATATGTTAGCTTCAAATAGCCAATTTCCCTCTTGCGGATTTTTGTCTGTGTGTTTCCTTCCCGGTAGCTGTTAGAATGGCAGGGAAGAAGGAGGCAGAGACTGGAGCAGTGAGATCTCAGGCAGGTTTATCTACCTGTCCTCAGTGGACAGGAGCACTGAGCAGAGAGAACCCAGGCTCCCCTGGGTTAGGGAGCAGCTCCTTATATGGGGAAAGGGGTAATTTTGATTTTTAGCACAAGTTTGTGATGGAGTAAGAAACAGGAAAGATAAATTATGCTGTTAGAATTTAACAGTTTTTTCTGTTTTGGTCTTGAAGCTTTGTGTTTCTTGAGGTTGCTTTTGTTCCAAGGCCATCTGGCTTTTGCCACGTATTAGTTCTTTTCCGATCTACAGTTACCACCAAACAGTAGCCTTTCACCATTAGAGCAAAACCTTAGGACTTATTTGCCCAGAGGGAGAAGAGGACAGGTACACAATGGTTCAGGGGGCAGGAAGGGGAGAGTGGGAAATTACTGGCGAGCAGAAATGGAGCGTAAAAGCCCTTTGGTGATCAGAGGAGAGAAAGATGGGCAAAAGGTGAAATGCACGTGTTCTGCCAGTGGCTCCACATCCCTCCCCACCGGAAAAGACAACCAGGTTCTAATCCTTGAATGGGGTGGTGGAAAGGGAACAGGTGGACACCAGACACAGGTTCGAGAGAATCCCAAAGCTATTCGCAGCTTCCCAGGCCATGACCTGGGAAAATCCCAAATTTCTGAAGACCCATCTACAGTTCCTCAAAGCGAATGACGTATTAATATCTGGTCACGTGTTAGATGTATAGCAAAGTGTTCCAGATGCCTCAGGGCAGTTCTCAACTTTTTTTTTCTTCTTTTGTCATTTTAGGGCCGCACCCCCACAGCATATGGAGGTTCCCAGGCTAGGGGTCTAATCGGAGCTGTAGCCACCAGCCTACACCACAGCCACAGCAACGTCAGATCCGAGCCTCGCTGGCGACCTACACCACAGCTCATGGCAACGCCAGATCCTTAACCCACTGAGCAAGGCCAGGGATCAAACCTGCGACCTCATGGTTCCTAGTCGGATTCGTTTCCACTGAGCCACGACCGGAACTCCCAGTTCTCAACTTTAATACCTTTAATGATTATAAATTAAACATATCAAAGCACATGTTTGTCGATGCAATTATGCAAATTTCATTTACACTTACTGAATTTGTGAATTTCAAACCGTACACTTTGAAGTTTAAAATTGGGCAAAACAAGTTATTGGTTCCTCTGGTAGATGGTAAGCATGGACTGAAACAGAAAATTAAAAATGCCTTGTACCGGAGTTCCCTTTGTGGCTCAGTGGTTAACGAATCCGACTAAGAACCATGAGGTTGCGGGTTCGATCCCTGGCTTTGCTCAATGGGTTAAGGATCCAGCGTTGCCGTGAGCTGTAGTGAAGTTTGCAGACGCGGCTCGGATCCCGCGTTGCTGTGGCTGTGGCTGTGGCGAACGCCCGCAGCTACAGCTCCTGTTAGACCCCTAGCCTAGGAACCTCCATGTGCCACAGGTGCGGCTCTACATAAAGGCAAAAAAAAAAGACAAAAAAAATGCCTTGTACCAAATTCACAAAACTAAACAGGTTTAAAGGAAGCTTGAACAATTAAAAATTCAAATGATTTTTGGAGGGTAAATTTGGAGCATGTATGTACACTTCTGATACTTTCTGATGAGAGCTTAGCACTGCACTAAGACATTGATAGCGACACCGTGCCAGAAGGCAGTTTCTCATCTTTCATCCTGAAGTAATGTTGCAGCCTGTGTCTGGAGGCAGTTGCAGGGCTAGTTGCTCTGAGCTGCTTATCCATGACCTAGCAGGACTCTGAACTTTAAAATTCTACAATTACCTCCCCCCGCCACCGCAAGCTCATGTATATTTGGGCTTTTTGTTTCTCTGGCTTTTTTTGTTTTAGTTTTATACATTTTAGATTGTTTGGTAACTTCTTGTAAGAACTCTGAGCGCTAGGTACACCTCTTCCCAGAGTGAAGCAAAAGCCCTGTTGGTTTTTATTTCTTTACTTGATCGTGGAAGCTTTAAAAAAAAATACATAAAAACACAATGAACCCCTAATTGCCTAATTTCAATCTCTAGGACCACTTTTCCTTTTTCATTTTTTTGCTAAAGTGTTTGAAGCTAATCCTAAAGGTGAAATAAGTGGAGTTTTGTTGGGCTTAAGAAGACAGCCTCAACCGGGGAAATAGAATCAAAGAGTATTAGGGTAACTGGCAGAGAGAGAGAGAGAAGGAAAGCTCGAGGGAGGGAGAGCTGAAAGAGGAGAGGCAGAACCAGCAGAGCACTTAGAGTGAGATCACTATTTATCCCGGTGTTCCTCTCCGGCCCCATTTCCAGGTCCAGTTACTGCCCACCTACTTTGTTCTTTGCTTTGAAACATCGACGACCTGGGTGAGCGGGGGCATCACTAAGCAGAGGGTTTTCTATCAGTCAAACAAAAGGGAGTACACCTGCTTTCCCATCTCCTCTGTCTCCCTCCTGCCTGTCTCCCCTGTGAGTTGTCTCACTGCCAGTCCTTCAAAGGGCTGGGTGGCTTCCTTCTCCCTTTCTGCACAGAAGGAACTTGACTCTCTTTCTCTCTCTTTTTTGATTGTAGTTTATTTACAGTGTTGTGCCAATTTGTGCTGTACAGCAAAGTGATCCCATCACACACATACACACACACACACACACACACACACACACACACACACACACACAGATATTCCTTAGATATTCCTTATATCATTTTCCATCACGATCTCTCCCAAGAGACTGGATATAGTTCCTTGTGCTGTACAGCAGGATCTCACTGCTTATCCATTCTAAACGTAATGGGTCGCATCTGCTCACCCCAAACTCCCCGTCCCTCCCACTCCCTGCCCCCTCCCCCTTGGCAATCATAATTCTGAGAAACTTGACTCTGAATCCTGGAACGCGGCCATTTTTCCTTTGCTACCAAGGCTTGGGAATACGGCAGGAAAGGAAGGGATGGAAAGGACGGGCTCTCTTATTCCTTGGGGACACCTCACCCTGGACTGGCGTTCCTCCAAACTCTCATCTTAAAAATGTGTACAATTCTGAGTAGTGAAATTAGGATTTCCACAAATAACAGACCTCAGATTAGTTTGGGGCATATTTACAATAAATATGAGCCTATGGGAAACCCTGAGATGAGGTACAGTAATCATAACTCTGTTTAATGTTGCCTTATCCAGTGTAATGGTGGAAATTCGCTTTTAGCCTACCTAGTAATATCTCATGGGATAGTAGGGTTTTGTGAAATGCAGTTTGGGGAGGGCTGTCCTGAAATTATTCCCTCAGGTCTGAAATCACAGAATGGGCTGAATCGCCCCTCCTCGCTGGTTGGAGGGGCAGCGCGTTCCGTTTGGAGGGCTGGGGTGCTGGAAGGTCAGAAACCAGAGCATCAGAGCAGCTAAGGGGATGCAGGGGCAGATAGCGGAGGGCCCGCGGTGATTCCAGAGGGTCAGGGGGGCTACCGGTTAATGCAGGCAAAGCTACCAGACAAAGCAGAACGAAGAGGTGACCTGGGTCCTCTGAAGCTCACAGAGAATCCCGTGGAGACCTGAGATGGGGCCATGGAAGGCCACTGCTGGTGGTTTAGGGCACAGGCTTCTCAGCCGGGGTGAGCTCAGACCTGCTCCTGGAGGCTCAAGACCAAAGAGAAGGTTCATTCTTGAAAAAAGAAATGCAGGGAGCTCCTGTTGTGGTGCAGCAGAAACGAATCCCACTAGTATTCTTGAGGATGCAGGTTCGATACCTGACCTTACTCAGTGGGTCAGGGATCTGGCGTGGCTGTGGCTGTGGTGTAGGCCGGCAGCTGCAGCTCAGATTTGACCCCTAGCCTGGGAACTTTCATATGCCACAGGTGCAGCCCTAAAAAGCAAAAAAAAAAAAAAAAAAAAAAGGGCGAAAAGCACCAGCCCAAGAGAGTGTATCTTCACCCCTGAGTTCAAAGAGCAAAAGTGAAAAATAACCCAACATTACGCATGTAATAATTATTTTTACAACATGTGTCATTATTAAAGACATTTTTACTTTTGCAGAATGTTTTAAAAGTAAATCAAAAGCAATCTCAAAAGACAACACAACGTTTAAATGATTTCATCGTGCACTTTTAGTACTTTCAAACTACAGCTTAACTTGGATTTGTCCTCAGATATTTGTAAGCACCGCTCTGTTGTCCGCTTGGCATTTAGCATTGTAGAGACCAGCTTGACTTCGGCTCCCCTCTACGTAATTTGTTTTCTTTAAAAGCCTAGATTCTTAGAGAAATTACAACCATCTTTTTAAATCTATTAAACTTTTCATTTGAAATGATTATAAGTGCACAGGGAGTGGCTTAGATAGTACATAAAGTACTATGTATCCTACGTTGTAGCCCCCCCCCCATAATGGCATCTTACACAGCTCTAGTACAATAGCAAAACCGGGAGGTCAGTATTGCTACAGTACGCTTTTTTTGTTTGTTTTGTTTTGCTTTTTAGGGCCTTCCCGGCAGCACATGGAGGTTCCCAGTCTAGCAGTTGAATCAGAGCTGCAGCCGCTGGCCTACATCACAGCCACAGCCAGTCGGGATCTGAGCTTCGTCTGCGACCTACACCGCAGCTTGTGGCAACACCAGGTCCTTAACCCACCGAGTGAGGCCAGGATCGAACCTGCGTCCTCATGGATACTAGTCAGATTCGTTTCCACTGAGCAGCAATGGGAACGCCTTGCTACAATACTGTTAACTAGACTACACACCTTATTCAGTTTCACAAATTTTTATATACATTTGTGTGTG
>PVHT021183629.1:22950820-23012827 GCA_004024745.2 Catagonus wagneri
GAGCCGAGTCTTTGACCTACACCACAGTTCATGGCAGTGCCGGTTCCTTAGCCCACTGAGTGAGGCCAGGGATCGAACCCTCCCGTCCTCATGGATGTTGGTTGGGTTTGTTAGCCGCCGAGCCATGACCGGAACTCTTATGTCTCTCTCTTAATCTGCAGTCCAGCCTCTGGGAGTTCCCTTGCTGCATTCTTGTAGGTCCATGCCTTTGCACATGCCGTTTCGCCTGCATGGTGTTTCCTTCTTGCCTTTGTGCGTCTGAAAAAATTCCCGTTGCTCTATCGGGATTTGATCAAATGCTACCTCCTTCTCAGAGTCTTCCTCTTCTTCACTCCCATAACTTGCTTTTCTTGCCTCTTCACTCAGCCCTTCTTGAATAGCTGTTAGGACTCCCGTTGGCATCTGTCAGGAATGTATTCAAGCAATAGAGTCCTGACTACAAATGGTGGTTTAAACTAGTGGGGGTTATTTTTTTCATAATAATACATGCCAAACAGGCAGTTCATAGCTGGGGAGTGCATGCAGCAATCAGGATTCCTGTCGGGATCACAGGGACTTACTTTGTGACTCCACCATCCGTAAAGTCTGGCTTGTCCCCTCTTCATCACGGTATGGCTGCTGCATCTTGCCTGCATTCCAGACAGGAAGCCAACATGTTCTGTCTACATCTCTCCCTTTCTTTGTGTAATGGAAAGAGCTTTTCCAGAACCTCCTTCAGCAGACTTGTTTATGCTTCATTGACCTGAACTGTGTTACGTAGCCATATCTAGCTAGATGGGATGGCAGATGAGCAAGCGTTTAGGTCCCCAGTCTCTATAAGAGGGGAAGGCAGAGGGAGAAGAGAGTTTGAATCAGGGGTATGGTGAGCCTGTCTAAAGAACAGCACCCCCGTTAGGCTGAGAACCATCTTCCAGAAGACAGGAATATTCTCTTAGCTTTTGTCCTGAACCCGTAGTGCCTAGAACAGTATTTGGCCCTTGAAAGGCACAAGTATTTGAATGAACACATGCGTGCAGTTCTACCAAGGATTAAGGAAAAACCCTTGAGTTGTCATTTTTTAATCAGGCAGAGAAGATCATTTATCATCCAGCAGTCTAAGGCAATGCACAGGTATACAAGCACAAAGAGGCAAGGATTTGCACTAGAAGGAAGAATACCAGCAGCAGGGCATAAAGCCCCAGGTCTACTCTGTACCCTTCTCTGGGTCTTACTAGTGGAAGGGAAAGGAGGGTAGGTTATTGGGCAAAGCCAACGATGCTTTGGGATATCCACCGAGGGTCAGAAGCGCAGAGGAGAAAGGTGATAGTGAACTGAGACAAGGGGAGCAAGCCCGGAACTGGCATCACGCCCTAATGTTTCTAACTTCTTGGGAAAAATTTTTGTTTTTCTTTTTATGGCCATACCTGCAACATACGGAAGTTCTCGGGCTCGTCAAATCAGAGCCACATCCGAGACCTATGCTATAGCTTGCGGCAAGGCCGGATCCTTAACCCGTTGGGTGAAGGCAGGGATGGAATCTGCATCCTCACGGAGACAGCATCAATGGGAACTCCGAGAATTTTTTTTTTTTTAGATGATGGGAACATTCCTATTTCGTGAACCATCAGAAATTTCTTTCTCTACATTTTAATTCCCTTTAGTTACCCAAACTTTTCAGTAAAATGAACCTCACGTTTATAGCCCTATGGGGTGGTGCTGGGGGAGGTCCTCTGGGGTGAGTCTCTAAGGGGACACTGGGGTTTCCCACATCACCCTCCAGGAGGCCGGCATGGTCGAAACAGCATTTGCATGGACTTGTAGAATCCTAAACTTGCTGGGGCTGGACCAACAACGAGGATAGTGATGGCTGACAGAAGCAGTGGTGCACCCTGCCAAGAGGATGACTCAGGACCAGACTTGGGACATGTGGCAAACCCTGTCATCCCCAACAATGTTGAAGAAGGGAATCTCTAGAAGGGGGGGCTTAGGGATGGAAAGGGGGATGCTAGAATCCAGCTCTGCCTCTTATTAATCGTGACCTTCAGTTAAGGTATCATCGTTTCTGAACCTCACAGGATCTGTAGCACAGAGTTATCGTGAGGGTTTTTAGTTAAGAATAGGCATGGGCAACACTCCAACTATTTTCTGTGCTCCGTAGGTACTCCTGTTATCTTGGGCATATCTTAGAAAGTTCCCCTTATCCCTACCCTCATTCTGAACAAAGGGAGGCTGAATGAATGAGGTATAAAGAAAAAGATGTAAAGTATAGCAATGTACCACCATAGTCCTCCAGGACAGCTCCATGTCAGCCCTTATCATATTATTCAAAAAATATCTTTGCTATATTTAGTCTCTTGTGATGGAACATAACAGAGGATAACGGGAGAAAAAGAAGGTGTGACTGGGTCACTTTGCTGTACAGGAGAAACAGAACACTGTAAACCCACTATGATGGAAAAAAAATTCATTAAAAAATATCTTTGGAAAACTGTAAACCAGCTATAATGGAAAAATAAATTAAAAAATACATTTACAATCACTAATGAAATAAAAAAAAATCTCTGTATCAGTTTCCACCACAAAGTCTGTCAGTGGCAGTAGAGGGCTGGCTAAGCCATCTGGTCTACCCAACACACCACAGTGTCTGTTCAACACGTGTCTGTGCAGCTGAATTGTCTCACAGCCCAGCTCTTCACAGCCTTCCTCTCATGCCACCTCTCTCACTAACCTGACGTCTCCCTAAACTCCAACCCTTCTTCTGGCCATTTTGAGTGTCCTCTGAGCCCTGGAGCTGTGTTTTTTTTTGTTTTTTTTTTTCACGAAACAAGGACTTCCAAGGGACCACCACCCTTTCCCTTCCTGTCCGTTCTGGGGCAATCCAGAAACTCTCAGTTCACAACAGGAAACCAATAGCTTTGTGCTATCAGAAGACATTTCCTTCGTAGCACAAAACGTCTGAGTAATAATTTCAAGCCGGGCTTCACCCATTTCCTGTGAAAGGAGGCAACTTCGCCCATCCCTGTCCTGCAGGGCCCTTGCTTTCCAGCCACGCAGTGATGCAATGCCTCGTGCGCTGGGAGATGGGCCTCTGTCCCCTGTGCTGCACCAGGTCCAGCATCCTGTGCAGGAGACTCACTTGGGACGGTTTTTCAACATTCGTGCCGGATACAGTCACTGTGACTAATCCGTACTGTTGTTTGACTGTGTTTCATAGGCAGCTTGGGGAGTTAAAAACCCCTGGTGTTAAGAAAGTCATGGCTTTTCTCTGAAAGGCAAGACCCAGTTTGGCAACCGGCATTAACAGATGTCGGGGGCCATGAAAAGTCTGTGGGATTGATTCTCGGCAGCTCCCTTATCATGGATTTTGTCTGTAGGGGAAAGTGACCGTGAGACTGTAGGGTAGAAATTCGCTTTGCTCACCCTACTGTCTCAGGACAGGGGCCAGAGCGGCTGGGGCATGTGACATTGCACAGCTTGACTCCTGAAAGAGAGGACTCTAGTCCACTTTAGTGATCATTTTCGATTTTTTTTTTAATTATTTTTGGCCCTGCCCATGGCATGCAGAAGTTCCCAGGACAGGGACCAAATCTATGCATGAACCAGAGCCACGGCAGTGACAATGCCGGGTCCTTAACATTCTAGGCCACCAGGGAACTCCTTCAGTCTCCTCCTTCTAATACTCTCTTACAAACTTATGCTCACCTGCAAGGTAGCAGAACTCTGTGTGTTTCTAAAAGAAAAAGCCAACAGCAACCCCCAGCTTCTAGAGAGAATTTAGACCGATCTCTTTCTTCCTGCATCATGTTAGGTAGAGGAGCAATTAGGAAGCAAAGGAGCAGTGCTAATGGCTCTGGTCTTCTTTTGAGCAACCTTCGCTGGAGACATTAGCTGTTACCTAGGCAGTGCTAATGAGGAGGTCATTTATCAGTGAGCTTACCTGGTGAAAGGTGACCCTGTCAGAAGCGGTTAAAGCATCTCTCCTGTCCTGAGAGCAGCCATCACACCGCATTGATGGGGGCTCAAGTTGGAAAGACAGAGCAGAAGCATCAAGCAGCTCACTTATTTTTGGTAAAACTAGCATTGGAAACACTCAGCATAGAGGGCAAGGGTGCAGAACCTGTAGAAATCAGCTGACTTAAGGAAGCACACTGAACAGTGCAGAAGCCCAGGGAAAAAGTTCCCTGAAGCAAAAAGGGGATGCCCCGGTTCTGGCGGGACACGGATGGCGTAGGACACACAGGCAATCGTATGGACTGGACTAGAAGCATTCCTCTTCCCACACTGGTTACAGGTTCTCACCAGGCCACTGGAGGGAGAAGCTTGTGCAGGTGGTTGGATATAGTCATGTGACACATTTTCTTTCTTCTTTTTTTTTGTCCTTTTTTGGGGCTGTACCCGCGGCATATGGAGGTTTCCAGGCTAGGGGTCGAACAGGAGTACAGCTGCCAGCCTACACCACAGCCACAGCCACGCCAGATCTGAGCCTTGTCTGTGACCTACACCACAGCTCACGGCAACGCCGGATCCTGCAGCCACTGAGCAGGGATCGAACGTGCGTCCTCATGGATGCTAGTTGGGTTCGTTCCCGCTGAGCCATGACGGGAACTCCGTTTTCTATAGCTCTGCATTTTATTCAGTGAGTGTCTCCATTTTCAACACAAGCTTTTGCCTTGACATGGAATCCAGAGATAAACACCTGTCCAGGTATTTTTATAGATAAATGCTTTATCAAGCAGGGTTTCGAGAGGGAATGAATGGCCCACTCAGATTTGGATAATTTGGGGAGGATTTGATAAAGGGAGTGGTTATAAAGGGGTGGAGATTAGGGGAGTAACGCAGTAATCGGGGGGCCTGCTCCTCTCAAACGGCCAAGAGGAGGGGCCAGTCACAGGGGTCTGGAGGCGGAGAGTTTTGTACAGAAGATGTCAGAAACAGAGCGATGACTTGTGGTCAAGAGACGTAGTTTCAGGAAAGTTCCGAGGGAGAATCCTGGAGGATGAATTCCTTGACCTCATTCTCCTTCTCCCCTCTTCCTGGGGTCTCCCATTGGCCAAACCCAACGGGAAACTTGAGGGCCAGGGAACATATGCAGTGCATACAAGTCAGCCTCTTAGGCACAGATGAGGGAGGGGGAGGGGGAAGGGGAGATCAGAGGGGCCAGCGGGAGGAGTCTGGCATAGTCACTTGGACTGGACAGTCTCTAGCTGACACTGGCTATTAGCTATGACATCTACTGGGCCTACAAGTATTTTAGGGATGTTTGTGCAAAAAGGAAAAGGCCAGGCATGTTGGCCTTGTTTTCAGTAAGGACTTTTTATTTTATTTTTTAAATTGAAGTATAGTTAATTTACAAGGCTGTGGTGGTTTCTGCTGTACAACAAAGTGACCTGGTCATACATATGTTCTTGTCCATTCTCTCGCAGAGCCTTTTCCCCCGTAGATTATCACAGAATACTGGGTGCCAGTGAGGACTTCGGACCCACATCCCTCTGAGGGCCCTGTGACCTTGGCCTCAGTGAGCTACCTAGGCCCACATGTGAGCCCCAGAATTCTCCTGGCTCCTCTGGGCTAAGCCAGAATTAAACAAAGGCTGAGCATCTTCCTTGGCCTGTTTCCCCGAGGCCCACACCCTAGTCTTGGCCCTTGACATGCAATGGTGAGAGGAGGAGAGGCAGACAAGGAGGAAAGTCTCATTAAAGGGGAACAGAGTATCTCATTTCTTCCTAAAGTTTGGAGCAGCTGGCCTGAGCCTTCCACTGCTGTCCTTTCCTGGGGTAGGGCCCCTCCCAGGTGGGAGGCAGTCCCAAGCCTGTCATACCCCGGATGCACCAGAGGCAAGTTCTCCAGCATGGAAAGCCCAAGAGAAAGAGCGTGTCATTACAGGAAGTCTTAAAAAAAAAAAGGATTGCACTAGTTTCAGCAATGATAAAAGTAATACATGCTTATTGTAAAAACTGAAAAAAATACAGAATGGTATAAAACAATGTCTTTTTCTTTCTTTACACCTTATTTTTTCAGCTTCCCCTTGTTTAAAATGAGGGTAGGGATAAGGAGAAGAACTTTCCAACATATTTCCAGGATCGCAGTCATAAGTATTGAGCGTGTAATATACCCTGAGTATTGTCCATGTATTTTCTCACCTAAAAATCCTCACGATAACTATAATTTAGGTCCTATGAGATTAATCGTGACTGAAGGTCACCATCAATAGGTGGCAGAGCTGGATTCCAGCATCACTCTTTTCATCCCTACCCCCATTCTAGAGATTCCCCCCATTTTTTTTTTTTTTTTTTGTCTATTAAACGCCCCCACCCCCTGCGACTGCCCTGGCATATAGAGGTTCCCAGGCCAATTGGAGCTGTAGCTGCCGGCCTACACCACAGCTCACGGCAACACAGGATCCTTAACCCACCGAGCAAGGCCAGGAATCGAACCCGTGTCCTCATAGATGCTAGTCAGGCTTGTTAATGTCTGAGCCACAACAGGAACATCTAGAGATTCCCTTCTTCAGCGTATCTGGGGATGATGGGGTTTTGTTCTTGATGCTGGAGGGGGCAGTGATGGAGATCTAATGAGACCAGATAAGCGATTTCAGAGCTCAGAAGAGACGTTTAAGGCGGAGCTCTCTAGATCTTGAAATCATGAGTATATGAACAGCATGTTTATTGGGCTTGGAGGAGGGGAGGGATTTAAAGTACCTCTTCAAGGGCCAGGACACGCATCCTCTGCCCTGCCCTATGCGTCTAGCACCGGGAGCGTGGTATCCCAAACGCACTATTTCCTATTTCTGTAGGGACTTGAATTTGATGACAAGTTTTGATTTTTCTTTAAATAGGTTATTTTTGAATGGTCAAATTGTTCAATAGGATTTTTACTTTTACTTTATTTTTTATTATTAATTTTTTTTGTCTTTTGTCTTTTTAGGGGCACACCCTTGGCATATGGAGGTTCCCAGGCTGGGGGTCTAACAGGAGCTACAGCCGCCAGCCTACAACACAGCCACAGCAACGCCAGATCCGAGCTGCATCTGCGACCTACATCACAGCTCACGGCAACGCCAGATCCTTAACTCACTGAGCGAGGCCAGGGATCGAACACGCAACCTCATGGTTCCTAGTTGGATTCTTCAACAGGATTTTTTATTTTTTCAAATCCCATCATTACCATCCTCATATTTTTTTTAGGAGGTAGGCTGTCAAGGAGAAACCGTAATACAATTTATAAAAATGTGCTTTGATGGCACACTAGCCAGGAAGAAATATTCTACTCTTGGAGTCTGATGGGAGGTGGCCTGGATGGGCTCCATCAGGGACTCTGTGTTGACAATGCAGGGTTTGTCCCTGTGCCCTAAGCTCCTAACATGTGAGGTTGTGGCCAGAAGCCCTGCAAAGGAGGCATCTGCTAGCTGAGTTTCTTTTCTGTGAAAATGAAAAGGGGAAAAAGTGCTTTGGTCAAGCAGACACCCTTATTATCGATGCCAGTAAATAGGGGCAGAAAGAGGGTTAGCTGTCTGGACAATTAAAAATTTAAGATCATGTCACTGAGTTCCCATCGTGGCTCAGCAGAAACAAATCTGACTAGTATCCATGAGGATGTGGGTTCCATCCCTGGCCTCGCTCAGTGGGTTAAGGATCTGGTGTTGCCATGAGCTGTGGTGTAGGCCGCAGACACAGGTTGGATCCTGCATTGCTGTGGCCACGGTGTAGCTGGCAGCCGTAGCTACGATTTGACCCAAAGCTTTGGAACCTCCATATACCATGGGTGCCACCCTAAAAAAGCAAAACAAACAAACAAACAAAACCCCAGCAATTTAAGATCATATCAGAATGTAATAGATTTGGGGATAGGGCAGGCAAATGATATCAATAATGTTGCTTTACGATTGTTTGTACCTTTCTTCGTTGTTGTTTTTTTTAAATTACAGGAAAGTATAAAGTAAAAAGTATGACTTTAGACATCCCCCCCATATGTACCAACAAGCTCACAAAGAATAAAAAATAAAAACCTCTGAGCAGATGAAAGAGTGTGTGCAAAGGTCCAGGGATGGAGGTAACTTGATGAGTTTGGGGGAGTGAGGTTGCAACTGGAGCCTGGCTCAAGATAAGGCTGGCGGGGCGGGAGACCAGATGATGGCAGCACTTTATCTTGGAGCAATGGGGAGCCTTTGAAGGGGTGCTGAGCAGGATGTGTGGGTGTCAATCAGAATTTTTAACTTTTGAATTTTGAAAAGATGTCTCTGGTTGCAGAATGGGGAATGGACCTGGATGGGGTGGGGTGGGGGACCAAGAGAGGATACAGGAAGAACCAGCCAGAGGCTCCTGAAAAACTCCAGCCAGAGGTGATGCTGGTCTGGCTCAGGAAGACGGAGTGTGTTGGGAGTTCCGTCGCAGCTCAGCGGTTAATAAACCTGACTAGCATTCATGAAGCCGCGGGTTCCATCCCTGGCCTCGCTCCGTGGGTTAAGGACCTGGCATTGCCTGAGCTGTGGTGTAGGTTGCAGATGCGGCTCGGATCCGTAGACTGGCGGCTGCAGCTCTGACCCCTAGGCTGGGAACTTCCATATGCTGCGGGTGTGGCCCTAAAAAATAGGAAAAAAAAAGGGATGATGCAGTGTGAAATATTTAATCTGTTCCTTGTAGCTGGGTTCTTTGTTTCCATTTATTTCGTCTTGCTTTTGGCTTGTTTTCTGTCATAACCAACGGCACTGAAATGAGCATTCTTTGGTCTATGTAACTCTGGGGAAAATTCCTAGCTTTGGGACACGCATCTATTTCACAAATAAGTGAAATGTGGTAGCTATTGCAAAAGTGTCATTCCAAAACATTGCATCAGTTTATGCATTCATGATAAGAGTGCCAACCTTCTCACACTCTCACTAGCATTTGTGTTTTTGACAATCTGGAGGAGGAAAAAATGACATTTCATTTTTTCAAATTTCTCTTTAAAAAAGTACAAATGAGATTGAACACTTTTGTATGCTGATTTTGGCCGTTTGCATCTATTTTTCTGTGAAGTGCTTCTTCACAGCCTTTGCCTATTTTCAGTCAGATTGATGAGCTTTTTAAAAAAATTGATTTGCATCTGTACTTCATAAATGGAAAAAAATTATCTCTATTTTGTATATGCTCCAAGTATTTTACCCAGTTTGTCATATATTTTGGTTTTATTTGTAATTTTTTTGTTGTTATATGAAAGTTACACTTTTTTTCTTTTTTGGCCACTCCCGAGGCATGTGGAAGTTCCCAAGCTAGGGACTGAACCCTTACCACAGTAGTGACCCAAGCCATTGCAGTGAAAACGACAGGTCCTTATCTCACTTCGCCACAGGGGGAACTCCCAAAAGTTACAGTTTTTTTTTCTCTCTTTTTAGGGCCACATCTGCAGCATATGGAAGTTCCCAGGCCAGGGGTCAAATTGGAGCTATAGCCGCTGGCCTACACCACAGCCCAGCAACACCAGATTCTTAACCCACTGAGCAAGGACAGGGTTTGGGCCTGCATCCTCATGGATGCTGATTAGATTCGTTTCTTCTGAGCCACCATGGAAATGCCACTAGTCAGGTTCTTAACCCCCAAGCCACAGCAGGAACTCCAAGTGACACATTTTTATATAATGATAGGAACTATTTTTTTTTTATGGCTCTGGACTTAGTGGGTATTTATCATTTCGAGAATATAAGACAATCTCGATTGTTTTGTCTTATGGTTTATTTTTGTTTTAAGCTTTCATTTGCCAATGATTTATTTGGTTATAAAGCAGGGTTTCAGCTTAATTTTCTCCAGAGACTTAGTTATCTCTATATCATTTATTGAATAATTTCTAATTTCCTCATTAATTTGGTATACCAATTTTATTATAAATTAAATCCTCTGTTTAATTAAGTCTATTTATGAGCCCTTTATTCTGCTCTACTCTTTAGTGAAAAGAGTATATTTTTATTATCTAGCTTTATAATATACCTTAGGGATAGTCGTTTGGTTTTTTTTTTTTGTCTTTTTAGGCCATACCTGTGGCATATGGAGGTTCCCAGGAAAGGCCAGGGATCAAACCCGTGTCCTCGTGGGTGTTAGTTGAGTTTTACTGCTGAGCCACAATGGGCGCTTTTGGGTTATTATGAATGATGCTACTCTGAAGACTGGGGTACAGTTTTTATGTGGATGTGTATTTTCATTTCTCTTGAGTGCATAGCTAGGTGGAATTGCTGGGTCTTGCAGTAACTCCAAGTTTAACTTTCTGAGGAGCTGCAAAACTGTTTTCCAAAGCGGCTAGACCATTTTACATCCCCACCAGCTGCATATGAGGGTTCCAACGCCTCCACAATTTCGCCACCACTTTTTATCATCTGTCTTTTTGACTAGAGTGAGTGTGGCATCTCATGGCAGTTTCGACTAGAGTGAGTGTGGCATCTCATGGCAGTTTTGATTCTCGTTTCCATAATGATTAATAATGTTGACTCTCTCATGTGCCTAATCGTATTTGTACAAATACCTATTCAGCCTTCGCCTGGTTTTAATTGGATTATTTGTCATTTTATTATTGAGTTTCTGTGTTCCTTCTATATTCTAGACACAAATTCCGTATTAGAGAGATGACTTACAAATTGCATATGTGTCCCAGTAACATAGACTAATTAGGATCCACCTTGGAACTTTCCTACTGAAACTCTTGGGAGAGGCATTTCTTTTTCTTGCATTGAATGTGAATTAAGTGAGAGCTTCCTGCAGCCGTCTTTTCTAGCGATGAGGAGAAAGCCACCTGTAGTTGGAGGGAATGAAGCTAACATGAAAAGAGTAGAAGTGAGTCATGGTGAAGTAGTCAGAGCTGACCTGTTGAAGTCCTGGTTTCCAGCCAGGCCTAAAACAACAAAAATACACCCGAACTTTTCACATATGTGAGTCAACTAAAAAAATTCTGGAGTTCCCGTTGTGGCTCAGCAGGTTGAGGACCCGACTAGCATCCATGAGGACAATGGTTCAACCCTTGGCCTTGCTCAGTGGATTAAGGATCCATCTTTGCCATGAATAGGTCACAGATGCAGCTCGGTTCCTGCGTTGCTGTGGCTGTGGTGTAGGCCGGCAGCTGCAGCTCCAATTTAACCCCTAGCCTGGGAACCTCCATATGCTGCAGGTGCGGACCTAAAAAGACAAAAAAAAAATTTCCTTCTGTGTTTTTCCTTAAGATTGCATTCAGGAGTTCCCGTCGTGGCTCAGTGGTTAACAAACCTGACTGGCATCCATGAAGATGCAGGTTCGATCCCTGGCCTCGCTCAGTGGGTTAAGGATCTGGTGTTGCCGTGAGCTGTGGTGTAGGTTGCAGACACGGCTCTGATCCCGCATTGCTGTGGCCCTGGCGTAGGCTGGTGGCTACAGCTCCAGTTGGACCCCTAGACTGAGAACCTCCATATGCCGTAGGTGCGGCCCTAAAAAAAAAAAGAGAGAAAGACAAAAAAAAGATACTTCGAGTTCATTTTTATCTCTTACAGTCCAAAGTCCTGAGCAGTCTAGGAAATCTGAACATTTCTATTCTACCAAGGGTTATTTTTGTTTTAAAAAATCAAGACTGCATACTGGGGTTTATAAAATGCCTATTGGGATATTCTTATGCTTGATCTCCTTTGATCTGTTAATATAATGCATTATATTAATAGATTTCCTGTGGGAAAAGGATCTGAAAAAGAATGGATTGTGTATGTGTATAACTGAATCACTGTTGTACAGCCGACATTATCACAGCATTGTAAATCAACTATTTTTCAATAAAACTTTAAAATATGAGAAAAAATAGATTTCCTAATACTGAACTAAATATTTATTCCAAGGATGCATCCAGGTGGTCATTTAAAATTATTCTTCTAGGCAGTTCCCTCTGTGGCACAGTGGGTTAAGTATCCGACTGCAGGGGCTCAGGTCACTGGAGGTGCGGATTTGATCTCTGGCCCAGAGCAGTGGGTTAAAGGATCCGGCATCACCACAGCTGCAGTTCAGGCTGCAGCTGTGGCTCCGATTCAAACCCTGGCCCAGGAATTTCCATATGCCGCAGGTGTAGCCATAAAAAGAGAAAATAAAGTAAAATAAAATAATTCTTCTAATGTACTGCTAAAACGTATTTGCTGATTTTTAAAAAAATATTTTAGGTCAATATTTTTAAGTGCAACTTGTCAATGGAGAGGGATCAGAAAACTGATGGATCATGATTCACATCCAAGCGGCTGATGAATTTTGTTCGGCTTATCAATATGTCACAAGTAGAGGGTTAAACATAAAAATACAGCTCTCCTTGAAAAACCAGACGGATTCAGTGAAACTGAGTCTCCGTATGGAAAAGATTATCTGGGGATTGGAGTGGTGACCACCTTTAAACTGGATGTGCTCTCCAGTCCCCCCAGGACCCAGCACTCACAAGCGTGTGTTCCTTTTCAGTCGGTCATTGTCACATGCTAGAGTCACCTGTCTGGTCTGTGAGGTCATTTGAATTTGTGACTCCTCTAAGTTTTCTTTTTTTGCTCTTTGGGGCCACATGTGTGACAAATGGAAATTCCCAGACTAGTGGTCGAATCAGAGCCGTAGCTTCTGGCCTACACCATAGCCACAGCCATAGCCACGCCAAGTCCAAGCCGCGTCTGCAACCTGCACCACAGCTCATGGCAACGAAGGATCCTTAACCCACTGAGCGGGCCAGGAATCAAACTCCCATCCTCATGGATACTAGTCAGGTTTGTTACCACTGAGCCACGATGGGAACTCCCTAAGTTTTCTTTTTGACATTGTCCTTTTCAGGTATTCCCAGCTCTGGAATGACATGACATGTTCTTCAGAAGGATGTAAGAATTCACCTGTGAAAATATTGGACTTTGATGCTTATTATTAGTACCTGTTTTATTTTTTCCATCACTTCTTTCCTTTCCCAGCTTGTCTGAGCCAGTTGGCCTTCCCATGATAGCTGCGGTCTGAGAATAGCTCACTGCGCCCTCCGCCTTCTTGTGGCCTGAGGGCACAGCACGGGGAGGGAGCTGTCGGAGCGTTTGTGGGCAGCCTTGCCCGAAGGCCTGGACTTGACTTTGATCTGAAATGTTTCCTGGACCCTTCCAGGGCTCTCTCCGCAAGCAGGAGGGTGTGCATCTGTTTCCTGGCGGTGGGAGACCTGTCTTTGACCTTCACGTCATTCTCCCAAGCTCAGCTCTGTGCCTGGAGACTGTTTTGGCAGCTCTCAGGCCTCTTTCCAGTTCCCCAGCTGCCCAGGTGCTAAGGCAGGGCTCCTTCTGGCAAGAGTTTTGCACATTTTCCCCAGGCTCTGCGATCACCCGCTGAAGTCAACTGCACTCCAAGTTGGCGGATATGCGTGAGAATTCCCAAGCTTCTCTCCAACCCACCCAGCTTTGTCTCTTTCCCACCCGCTTGGAAGGCAGAGGAGAGAAGTTGGCATGTATGCTTCATTGCTCCAGCATCTTCCGCTTTTTCCCTTTGTCATCATTTTTGGAAGTTTGTGGTTTCCAAAGCTAAGGAAACTTGAGTTTGTGGAAGTTAGTGTGAAGGCAGCAAATGACCAAGAAGGCTTTTCGTGGCAGGACCCTCTGCTTTGGTCTGGAATCAGGGAAGGAACGCTGCCTTGCAGTCTATACCAATGACTCTCAGTTCTCCTATAACCACCTGAAACAACTGGTTTAGAAAAAAAAAAATCAGCATTTCAAAGTATTTTGTTAAAAAAAAAATGGCTCAGTTGTATAGATTCATGCCTGCTTGAGAAAGGACACGTAAGCCTCCAAGGATGGAGCAGAGGTGAAGGAATCCTGGATATTTCTGAGACTGGCTCCAGAGCTTATTTTTTTGTGGCCACTATTTGCCAGAAAGTACAGTTCTGAGACCAAGTTTTCAGGGACCAGTGACTGTATAAACACGGGCTGTGACCAAGGGGATGGTAGTGGGCCTCTGTGGCTTGTGTCTGCTCAGCCCTTTTCTTTGTCATTTGGTAATAGAACTTGACCTCCTGGCCGAAAAGAGGGACGCGTGATCCAAGCCGGGGAAAACAAAGTCCTCTTATGGGATTTTTCAGATGGGGTCTGGAAGAGAGAAGCCCGATTTCTCTTCATATCCGAGGGCTGTGGTCAATGTGAAAAGTGAATCGGGAGGGAATAAAACCAACAGAAGGAGGAGCCACAAGAGGAAAAACAGAGTTCAGGGTTCCACTGATTTCCAAAGTCAGCTCCACCCTGCCGTTCCCATGACTTGACTGTGGACTTGCTAGATTCCAGCTTTGCTAAAGCTCATGTGAATTGGGTTTGGAGGATCTGCAGAGTCCTGACTAACGGACTTCTCCTCAGAGACAGATGCGAAGGACGCGAGAGGCTGCATGTCGTCAGACATTTTATACTGGATCCGCACCTCTGATTCCTAGAGAATTTAAGTCATTGCTTCGTTGTAGAAGATTTTTAGAGCAGATTCTCTGAGTTAGAATTCCTTCCTTCCTTCCTTCCTTTCTTTCTTTCTTTTTTTTTTTTTTTTGATCTTTTTGGGGCCGCACCCACAGCATAGGGAGGTTCCCAGGCTAGGGGTCGAAGCGGAGCTGTAGCTGCTGGCCTACGCCACAGTCACAGCAACACCAGATCCGAGTTGAGTCTTCGACCTACACCACAGCTCACGGCAAGGCCAGATCCTTAACCCTCGGAGCGAGGCCAGGGATCAAAACTGAAACTTCATGGTTCCTAGTCGGATTTGTTTCTGCTGCGCCACAAAGGGAACTCCACTACTGGTTAGAATCTTGAAGGGCTGTTTTTAATATTCTTGGCTTGCAGTTTGGAGAAACTGAGGCTTAAAAGTATGAAAGCTGGATGTGGCTCAGTGGGTTAAATACCCAACTAGTATCCACAAAGACGTGGGTTCCATCCCTGGCCTCAATCAATGGGTTAAGGATCCGGCATTGCCACAAGCTCTGGTTTATGTCGCAGATGCAGCTCAGCTCTAGCATTGCCGTGGCTGTGGCTGTGGTGTAGGCCGGCAGCTGCAGCTCTGATTCGACCCCTAGCCTGGGAACTTCCGTATGCCGCAGATGCAATCATAAAAAGGAAAAAAAAAGTGGGAGAGCTTCCCCAGGTCTCATTCTAAGAAGTGGCAGATTAGGAATTTGATCCCAGGTGATCTGGTTCTTAACCAGTGTTCTTTGTAATCTTCCAGTGGTTCTCTCCTTTGGGGTGCTTTCAGAGAACCCCAGTACTGGGGCCCCAGCCTGGACCAATACAACTGATTCTGTGGGAGGTGGGGCAAGCCCTGGTAGTCTTTTCAAGCTCTCCAGATGATTCCAGTGGGCTCTCTGGGTTGAGAGCCATTGTGTTATGCTACGATGCCCTTCTTCAATGCCGTTTCCAGTTCCTCAGAGTAAGCCTCATCTTTTCTCTTTCCCTCATACCTCAGATCCAACCCCTTAGCATATCCTATGGGCCTTACCTTCAAAAATGTGCCCATAATTGCATGCTGCCTGCAGCCTCCACTGCTACCATCCTGTATGCATCTCCTGCCTGGACCGTTCCCTCGTCTCCTTTCTGATTCTGTTGCTTTTATCTTTGCCCTCCTACGGGCCCTTGTCTACACGGCAGCAAAATGATTCTTGTAATGTATGTCAGATCATGTCCTTCCTTGCTCAGAACCTCTGATGGCGTCCCTGTCCTTGGAGTGAAACCCAAGGTCTTTTCCAGAGTCTACAACCTCCTTTCTGATCCGGCTCTGCGCGTCTCTGACCTCAAGTCCTACCAGTTCACCTCCTTTAGTTCCCTGCAGCTAAACTGGATTCTTAACCGGTACTGAGATATGCCAGTGGTCTTCTGCCTCAGGGCCTTGCACTTGTTCTTTCCTTGGCTAAGACCAGTCTTCCCCCAGGTAGCCTTGAAGCTCACTGATTTAGACCCTTTGCTCAAATGTTGCCTTATCCAAGAGGTCTTTCCAGACCATTCACCCATAGCAGCCTCTCCCCACCGCCTTCAGCTGCGTCCCCTCCCCCACCCTCCCCTAAAACTACCTAATGCGTTTATTACCTTTATGTCTGCCTTTCCGTGCTAGAACGTCAGCTCCCTGACGGCAAGGAAGTCAATGAATATTTGTGGAATGAATGAAAAAATAGAATGCAACATTTCCTTTCACTTAAAAGAAAATTTTTTTGATGGCTATACCCACAGCGCCTGGAAGTTCCTGAGCCGGGGACCGACTCTGAACTGTAGCTGCGACTGCGCTGCAGCCTCAGAAACGCCAAATTCTCTAACAAACCCTGCGCCGCACTGAGGCTTGAACCCGCACCCCGCACTGACCCGAGCCGTGTCAGTCACATAGAATGCAATATTTTCTAATGCAAGAATTAGAAGGGAGAATAAGCCTAAAAACAAAGCGAGAAAGAAAAGAGAAAGTTGTGGGTCAAGATAATGCCCCCAAAACATGTTCTATATATCTTTTTTTTTTTTTTTTGTCTTTTTGCCTTTTATGTAGAGCCGCACATGTGGAGGTTCCCAGGCTAGGGGTCGAATGGGATGTGGAGGTTCCCAGGCTAGGGGTCGAATGGGAGCTGTAGCTGCCGGCCTTCGCCACAGCCACAGCAACGCGGGATCCGAGCCGCGTCTGCAACCTTCACCACAGCTCACGGCAACGCCGGATCCTTAACCCACTGAGCAAGGCCAGGGATCGAACCCGAATCCTCATGGATTCTAGTTGGGTTCATTACTGCCGAGCCACAGGGGAACTCCTCAAATCTTAGTTTTGATTGGGATGGTTTAATAAGGTTGAAATGAATTGAATTATTTATTTTGAAGAGGGAGGTCAGTGTGTTATTGACTTGTCTTCTTTTCTTCAGACCCTTCCAAGGATTCCGCAGGTTGGTTTCAAGGCTGTTTTCCTCTGCTAGAATCTACCTCTGCTCCGTCACCTTGTGGTTCTGTCTTCCCATCTCCGGTGGCTAGAGGCCAGTTTCGCGCAGTCTGCGGATGCTCGTTTTCTGCGAAAGGTAAAAATTTTCTGTCCCTGAACATAATGCTTTACTTTATTAAAATACGGTCTAATCCCAGTTCTTGGCAGAGGATGCTCTGGGTTGTATTTATTGGCACTATTGTTATCTACTTAAGCAGAGGAGAAAGAAATCAGAGCTATTTAATGAGGTCCAAAGCCAAGGCGGTCCCTGGAGTTCCTGGCGGTCTCTGCCTTTTCAAATTACAATCGAAACTATTATTGGAGGTCTCTGGCTTTTCAAATTGCAGTCGAAACCGTTATCGCATGTAGAGAGAAACAGAACGCCGGACTCCTTTTGAAGCGAGGAATGACTGTCTTTCTCCAGAGGCTGCCACGAGCTTCTCTCCTGCAGGAGGCAGGAGCTCCCCTGTGTCTTGTCAGATGTAAAGCTCAGGCCCCTGCAGCATTTGGAAGAGCTTGTCTTGTTTGGAAGCCATCACTAGCCTAGCGCGTCATGAGTCTGGGGCCAGGAGTCACATTTCTCCAAATCACCACTCCTACCAAGATTTCCTCTTTGCACAGTCGTGTTCCCTTAATGTTCCATTTATTCTGTCGGATCAAACTCCACAGTCCCCCGGCAGGGTAAGAAAGGGGGAGACCAGGGCGTCAGGATGTGGGGGACATTATAACATTAGACTCTGGGCCAGTGACTGAGAGCCTCTGTGTACAGATAAGTCACTTTATATTTTTGTCAAACTCACCAGCGCTTTCATACCCTCATGTTCACTCACTTGAGCTGCCAAAACCCCACGTAGAATTGCAGAAGTAGTTTCCATTGAAGACAGAGGCTGTCTGCATTCATTTTTGCCTTCTTGGAGAGTGACAGGCATGTTTCACAAGCAACGGTGATTTCTTTTGAGGACACACCTTGATGAGCTGAGGCTGAGAAAGACAAACCCCCTGAGCCCAGCCTGGGAGGCAGAGGTGAGTGGAAGGAAGCACCAGATTCGCTCGAGGGAAACATGGGTTTCTAAAAGTAGCCCCAGAAAGAGAGAGAAAACTAGGGGGCCTGAGGAAATCCTGCAGGTTTCCTTTATCTTGTTCTCTGCCTGAAGGTCCTTGGTACTAGTAGATGCTCAATAAAACGTTGGCTGCTTCCATCAGGTGAAGGGGGGATGTAAGGAACTGTTGGGGAGGGTCCTGATGGAGCCCTCATCATTTAGGGTCTGAGAGCTCTAAGCTATTCAACTTGGACATCAGAGGGATGAGAAACCCAGAAAAATCAGAAAAGATTGGAATTGGAACCTTTGGCTTACATTCATTTCGCAGATATGAAAGCCTTCTCTGGGCTCAGCTGTAAAATGGCGTTACAGATATGATCTAGAAAATGATTCTGCCTAAAGTTACTGTGAAATTGGAGTAGGAGAAGTAGGGTTTGACCCAAATCCTCCTGCTCTGAGTTTTGTCCTGATTACTTGCTGCACAGGTGGGCACCTTTTGTCTGTCCCTTCCTAGGCTCAAACCCCTTTGTTTTGGACCATAGTCCCACTTCTTTGAAGTGCAAAAGGAAATAGAATGATGCAGTCGGAGCTATGGCCCAGAAACTGTAAGGAATAAAAACCAGGGGTGTTGATTTGTGCAGCTGTCTGTCCGATTTGCCTTTGACTGGGATCTTGCTGGGTGCAGAAGCAGAGATTGCCACTGGTACTGAGTTGGGGCTCAGCGATTCCTGGCTGTGTGACTGAGGAGGGGGCTCCAGCAGGCTGAGCACGGAAATGATGCCCAGGGGAAGGTCTGTGAGCCTCCAAACCTTGAGCAAGAGCTGGTGGAGAGGGAGCGAGAGAGCCAAAGAGGAGGGGAGATAGTGGTTTGGATTTAACCTGAGAGTAAAGAGTCAAAAGAGTTGGAGTTCCCGTTGCGGCTCAGTGGAAACGAACCTGACTAGCATCCATGATGATGCAGGTTCAATCCCCGGCCTCGCTCAGTGGGTGAAGGATCAGTGCTGCGGTGAGCTGCGGTGTAGTTCACAGATGCTGCTCGGATCTGGCATTGCCGTGGCTGTGGTGTAGGCCAGTGGCTACACTCTGATTCGACCCCTAGCCTGGGAACCTCCATATGCCGTGGGCGTGGCCCTAAAAAGATGAGAAAAAAAAAAGAGAGAGAGAGAGAAAGACAAAGGAGTCAACGAGAAGAAGCAATTGAAGGGCAGGAGGCTGGAGGGTGGGCACTGGAGAAGAGGGCTGGGGAGACCGCACAGAGGGCAAGGAATTCTAAGGAGGAAGGGGGGAGAACACTGCAATGCTGCCAGATGGAACCACACGGTGAATGTGCTCCGATGACTGGCTGGCCCAGCAGCATTCGGCCAGCCAGGCACTGGCCAGTGTTCAGGTCGGCAGCGCATCCAGCCAACACGGTGGATCTCAGCCACTTCCCGCATAACCTCAGGTAGCCTGAGAGAGGTGCAGAGGACAGACGTGCTTAGAGATCAGGGAGGCTGGGACAGGATGGCCACAAGGTCCCTTTGCAGGATATATGCGTGATGCCGCCAAGCCATGTCCCTTCCACCCACCACTGTGTCAGGCCTTCCTGTAGGGATTGCTTTTTGTATTGACAGGGGTGAGCATGGAGGAGACTCCAGAGACCCTTAAGGTCAGGTGCCCAAGGAATAGACGTGCTGGGTGATTCCTATTCTCCACACCAAACTGTTATGATAAAAAGTTCATGGGAGTTCCCGCTGTGGCTCAGCAGGTTAAGACTCTAACTAGTATCCATGAGGATGAGGGTTCGATCCCTGGCCTTGCTCAGGGGATTAAGGATCCAGCATTGCCACAAGCTGCAGGCAGGTTGCACATGCAGCTCAGATCTGGTGCTGCTGTGGCTGCGGTGAAGGCTATTGGCTACAGCTCTGATTTGACCCCTAGCCTGGGAACTTCCATATTCTGCGGGTGCGGCCCTAAAAAAAAACAAAAAGAAAAAAAAATCATAGATTCTGGTGGCTCAGCATGTAAAGGACCTGGCATTGTCTTTGCTGTGGCTTGGGTCGCTGCTGTGGCAAGGGTTCAGTCCTGACCCGAGAACTTTCACATGCTGTGGACGGCCAAAAAAAAACATCATGGACTCCATCTGGCTTTTTCTAGTGGATTTTTACTTGTTTATGTTTTTATTTTTATTGCTGCACCCACATCATATGGAATAGGGGTCAAATTGGAGCTGTAGCTGCCAACCCACACCGCAGCTCATGGCAACACCGGATCCTTAACCCACTGAGTGAGTCCAGGGACTAAACCAGCAACCTCATGGTTCCTAGTTGGATTAGTTTTCACTGCGCCACAACAGGAACTCCTGTTTTTACATTTACTTTCCAAGGGCAGAGAACGCCTTAGGTGCTTGCTGTCTGGGCTTTTCCCCACGTGACTCTTTACTTTCTTCTGCACATTCTGATCTCCCCAACTCATGCTGACAGGCGTGAACACACACACACGCACACACATTCTGATACACACTCACAGGCACTTTCCAGCCATGGTATCCCCTCTCCCAACCCCGCCCCGGGCACTGATGGTATTTGCTCTAGAAGTTCAAAGTCTGGATGGGGCTGACCCCTCACACCCACCCTCCAGACCTGCAAAGGCTGGCTTTTCTGGCCTGAGATGATTGGTGTCCTACTGGGTATGGCCCAGGTCTTTCCAGAACAGTGAGAATGCAGGCTGCCCTTGCCAGGAGTTTCTCCTATTTCCGTCGTTGTTCTTTGAAGAACTTTGACCGAATTCTGCTTTGCTGCTCACCGAGCACCTGTATATACTAAGAATGTTTTTTGTGTGTGCAGGTTTATAGAAGACTCCATTCATTCCTTCAGGTTACTAGAAAGGTGCCTATATGTTTGGTATCACCCCAGCACACTCCTTACAAAGACGGCTTCATAGCTGGAGAGACATCAACTAAAAGCACACCTGCTGCTTGCTCGCTGGGTGACCCAGGGAGACCGTTGTCCTTCAGTTTCTTCTTTTAGAACATGTAAAGAGTTGGGCCAGAAAAATCTGTAAGATCCCTTCTGGCTCTGATTCCTTCACTCATGACCCGTAAGCACTTCTGCTTAGTTCTGTCTTGCGCCCTGCTGCCGCACTATGCCATGTGATGGCTGCTGACGCCTGGGGATGATTTCAGTGCTATTGGGGTAGCAGTCTGGGGCAGAGCCAGGAGAGTGTGTGTTCCTGCCTTGTAAGGTGCACGGCTCCAGGTCAGCCGTTTTCCATACAAGAATTTATGCCTCCTGAATGCAGAGCTGACCCACAAAGTTAGAGTTCTGCTTGCGGATAAAAATCACATGCTCAATGGAACAACTCAGGGCTTTTGTCTTACATGACCAGACTTCAGGATGGAGGCAGGGATGGTGAAACTGGCAAGAAAACTTCTCTTCCCCTTACTGGGGTGATTAAGAGAGCTGCCAGCATACATTCAGGGAGCCTAAGGGAAAACTGTGAAAGATATTGGGGAAGATGAGGGCTGGGTGAAACTTGCAGTTGGTGAAATGGTACATTTCGCTGATGGGATTCTGGTGCTAGAAAAGCAACATTAAGAAAATGGAAGACTTTCTTTAAAGAACTGGCAATTCCTTGGTTTCGTGGTAGGTCCGGTCCCTTGAACTGGGTGCCCAAAGTCAGCCTCTGACACAGACAAACGAAAAGGTGGGGAGAGGGACCTCGAGGAGAACACAGCTGTGATGACCTGATTTCCCATCACAGGTGATGGGGCAGCTGAAGGGGAGTCTGGGACAGCCAGCAGTCAAACGACACTGGAAAAATCCAGTAGGTGACTTTCCCCCCCCTCTGGTTCTCCATCACTTACTCTGGGACCAAGATATTGAAAGTGGGTCTACAGAGGATCTGCCTTGGCTCAGGGCCAGGAAGGCAGTGCCCTGGTTTGTGGGAAGGGGGAGCCAGTGCTTCGGGCAAACCTATCTCTCCTTCTCCAGCTGGAGTTAACGTAGTTTAGGGATTAGTTTGTTTATGAGCCTTTATGGAGCAAGGCCTGATGCTGAAAGCTGGAGGTACAGAAGTGAAAATGACCTTCAGGGACCTCGTGAGAACGTTATGAGAGTACTATGGGGTCACAGCGAAGGAACATGCAAGATATACAGTCATTGTCCCTAAGGGGACAGACAGCCCAGGTGAGCCCAGGGGAGAGACGCCCCCGGGGAAGTACCACTTCCCGATGCACACATGCTTTCCACTGGGAACAAGTCAGTGGCCCAGGACACATACATCAGAAGACTCAAGTCCAGGACCAGCCACCGGTAGAATTAAACTTCTAGCAGTTTTGACACATCAAGTTCAATGCTAAATTTTTCAGAATGGATGTAGCAAATCAGAGTTAAATTTAAGGAGTTTTCATGTTGAGTTACTTGCACTGTTGACCAAAGTTTCAGTAGCTTCACTGGGGAGACAGCATGAAGTAATGGGCTTGTGTTCTGATGAGAAAAACATCCGGTTAATTGTAGGATGAAAAGTCATTATTAAGTAACTAGAAGGCTTGCAGACTTTGTTCCAGGAGATCTGGAAAGAGGGAATAAAGGACTCTCGGGGGGGCCAGCCTCACTTGAGGCAGGCAACCCAATCGAGTGACTTCTAGCTTGACAATACGACAGGGATCGCTGCGGCTTTGTTTGAACTCCTTTTCCACACCGTGGGCTCAGAGGATAGAGAGCCCAGAGTTAAGGCTCTTTTCCCCTCAGCTCCCAAAGAGGAGGCTTGGACAAGAGAAGTGCAGTGGAGACCACCCAGAGAAGGGCTGCAAGAAGCTGAGGGCTCGTCAGAGCCTCGTCACCCCCAGACACCACCCTGCCGTCTATTTGAAGTTAAGCACCAGAAAGCTGGGTGTTCCCTTCATGGCTCAGTGGTTACCGATCCCGACAAGGACCCATGAGGATGCGGGTTCGATCCCTGGCCTCGCTCAGGGGGTTAAGGATCCGGCTTTGCTGAGGCTGTGGTGTAGGCCGGCAGCTGCAGCTCCGATTGGACCCCTAGCCTGGGAACTGCCATATGCTGCGAGTGTGGCCCTAAAAAGCAAAGCAAAACAAAACAAAACAAAAAAAACAAAACACCAGAAAACTATCCTGACGATGGAAATCAGAACTGTAGTGGCCTGTGGTGTGGACTCAGAGGACTGATTGGAAGGGGGGCGGGATGGAATTTTCTGGGGTTAACAGGAGTGGTCTTTGTCTCCATGGTGGTATACGTGTTTTTCACATTCATCAAATCCTACACATAAGACCTGTGTATTTCACTGTATGTAATTTTTCTTTTTGTCTTTTTAGGGCCACACCCATGGCATGTGGAGGTTCCCAGGCTAGGGCTCGAATCAGAACTGTAGCCGCCAGCCTACGCCACAGCCACAGCAATAGCAATGCTATATCTGAGCCACGTCTGCCACCTACACCACAGCTCCTTAATCCACTGAGCGGGGCCGGGGATCGAACCCTTATCCTCATGGAGACCAGTCAGGTCTGTTACCAGTGAGTCATGAAGGGAACTCCGCACCACAGGTACATTTTACCTCATTGGAAATGTATGGCAAAGGAGGGAAAATTACTTTAAAATATGCCTGATGGCTCACACTTCAAATAGGAAAGAACATATCCTCAGGCTGCCCCCCTCCCCTGCAGAGATGATGAGACAGGTAACCCCGAAGCCTCAATACGGAGGCCCTGGGTGGGAGATCCGGCCCTGCTGGCCATTCCTTAGGAAAAACTGTTTCCCTCTCTTTCCCTCCGCCCTTGGCCCTAAAGGAAGGGAGTTTGCAAAGAGAGGGCTAAGCCACTTTGGGAGACGGAGGCCTGGGCCTGGGCCGGATGAGCTCTGGGCGTGACCCGATTTGGTGATTCTTGTGATCTGAATCTCATCCACATGTCTGGTGTCCGCCCGGCGCAGGCAATCTGATACCTCCAGGAAGTCCAGCGCTCCGTTGTTGCTAAAATTAGAACCAGGCTGCTGCTTAGATCAAGGCCATTCCTTTCCTGGCCCCTCGTTTGCTGAGCCGAGCCTTCCCCCCTCCGCCCAGCGCTGCACAGATGCGCTCGTAATTATAGCAGCTGAGCGGCAGATGACCTGGTGCCTGAGAGAAAGCAAGCAGAGAGGGAGTTCTAGCCTCCTGGAGATCCCGGCCCTTTTAGGCAAGAAGGGGAGGAGTAGGCGGAAGGAGAGAAAAGGAAAAAAAAAAGGAAAAAGAAGACCCAAGCTATACTTATCCTATTGCTGTTGTGCTGCGTGTACCCACCGGCTTCCTCAAAGATGGTAGTAGTCCATTCTTTTTTTTTTTAAAGAAAAACAAACCCCACAAATGATGATCTTTCCTGAGCACGCAGTTCAGTAGCTTGCCTCCATCTGTGTGCCGGCCAGGAGCCAGGCGAGGCTTGAATCCTAGCTCCAAGACCTTAAGCAGTTTATCCAATTCTTTGCACCTCTTTTCCTTTCTCAGCGACACAGAGAAATCTGACTCAAAGGGTACTGGGAGGAGGGAATGAAGGAAGTGAAATATCCGAGAGCACCTTGGGGTTACGCAGGTAGGCTGGCTGAAAGCCTTGGCAGGTGATTTTCTGGTCCAGCCGATCTTATATCCGGCCTCAGGGGATCTTAGGTCATGGAAAGCCATTCTGAGGGTGGTTTCTCTCTTCCGTATCCTCTAGGTTTGCCGGCGGAGGGCAGGACTGCGGGTGCCTTTGACCTGGACCTTTGCTTCCTAACTGACCAGGACATAGTAACAGGTAGCTTCTTAAGAGCTGTCTTACTTACCTCGGCCCCTGTGGTACCCAAGCTCTCTGCTGTTTCCTCTATGATGAGAGCGAGTTAGACCCGCCCTGACTCGGTGTGGAGATCAGACGCAGTCTCCTCGCACAGCGGCCATGGAGCGGTGGGTGCAGATGGCAGTCATTCAACGGCGTGAGTTGGTGAGAATTCTTTTTTAAGAAAACATGTAATCTGAGTGAACTCGATGCTCTGGACTTTTCAGCCGAATGAAAACACGATCTAATATTTCTTATGGGGAAACACAGATTCCAGGCTGGTAACTTGACTGCCGAGCGCGTCAGACCCACAGCACCATCCTGACCACTCTGCCGCTGGCGGTGGTAGTAAGAATGGTAATAACAAGAATGGGAGGTTGGGGTTTGCAGCAGATTCTAGCATCGACCTCCGCGGGACAGCGTTTTAGCATCCTCCCTGAGTCAGCGCCCTAGCGACCCCCAGCTGTACACTGGTTCTGATGCCCCCACCTCGGGCTCAGCGGGCAGGGCGTCTTCCGTCTTATCAGCGGGACGCTGTTGAACCAAATGCAGAGAAAGAACTGCCCTGGCGTGGCTGCCGCAGGTCCACACGGGGGGCTGCCCAGAGTAAAGCTGCAGCGCTTACACGGGAGCGGGAATGCAGAATCGCTTTTTCTTCTGGGCATTCTGGTGGTCCTTGCCTTGGACCCAGCGATACGCCATCTCTGAGCTCTCCTTTCCCACGGCACCTGCTGATCAGGACAGCGGGAAGTCTCTCTTTGCCAACCCTGTGATGTCCGATGTCTCAGGAACAGCACTGAGAGCTCGGGGACCACTGGGCCAAGGTAAGCGAGGCCTCTCTTAAGAAGCCACTTGTTACCTGGGGTGACCACAAGGCCTTGCTTCCCAGGTCTCACTGGATCAAACGCACCGAGAGACCAGCCCTTCCTCTCACCCAGAAAGGCCTTCAGAAGGGTCCGGGCTGCTGGAGTCGTCTGAGCGGGAGGGGCTGAACGCTTGTTTCACCGCAGCTGGAGCACGGGAACTCCCCGGTGGGCGCATGTTGAGTTGTTCCCTCAGACCCGGGGCCTGGTGTTCCTGTCCCAAACCGCGTCTTTCCCCGCGTCTGTCTCATTGCCTGTCTGACATCTGCATGGCGCACACGTTTCTCTGGAGTCTCCTTTGAGGCTGAGCAGGGCTGGGCACGCCCTCTTGATGAACAGTGGGACCCTTGACGTCACCTGCGGAGGGTTACCCTGTGTGTCCTCGGAGCCCCACCGGCCCCTCTGGAGTCTACCCCGAGGGAGGCTTCTTGTCGGAGCCCCTGGCTTGCTCTGTGCCGCCACCTGCCTCGCGCTGTCGCAGGCTGGCCAAGGTTTTTCGGATGGATCTAGTGGGGTCTTTGGATCTGATAGTCAGCGGACTCAGACCAACTTTTCCTTTCTCTACAAGACTTCTAAAAATGTCGGGAAGGCCCGGGAGCTGGGCCGTGCTGTCTCGTTCTCTTGCAGAAATCCCTTCTCCCTCTGAACTGCGTCTGAACACAAAGCGCTGCCCATCTGAGGACATTTGTGTCCTTTTGCAAAAGGCCGTTGGGAGGTGCTGCTCCCTGTGATACCTCGTGTCTGCTATGTAAGGACTCACTTGATAAATTTCTCCTTGAACACGGTGCCAGGAAAAATTTCTCTTTCCGATCCGATGCCAGAGTTTTTGTTCAATGCAAAGTATATGAGCCAGCGTGTGTCCCTTTCATCCAGGAAACTCAGAGATAAATCCAGCAATCAACTGTAGTAAACAGCTCACCCCAGATGCCTTGAATGCATTGCTCTCTTTTACTCTTTTTCTTTGTGTTGTGCTGGGTTTCTGAAGTTTCCTTAGATTCTTTGGGGAAATGGCGAAGTCTAAACGTCCCCTCAGTAAAGTCATGCACACATGGACCAGTAAATCCACGCACACAATAAATCCATGCACACATACACAGGACATAGATGTCCCCCCCCCACCCATGCCACCTCCGTCCCTTTCTTACTGTCACCACCCCCAGGGCCATGGTCCCGGCCAAATGCCCGGAGTGCAGTGGGAGTGCAATGATGGCAGGACGCTGCCTGTGAATTGCTTAGAGTTGGTCTATTGGGAAGATGAGCAGATGGACAAAGAACTTGAACATGAGGTAGGATAGAGTCAGTGCTGACACCGAGGGACAAAGAAAAGGCCGGAGGATTTCTGGAGAACTGAGAGGGACTCTGGGAAAAGACACCACGATGGGGGAGGGCTTCTGGAAGGAAGGTCACGTCAGCTGGACTGGGGAAGATGGGAAGGGTTTCGCCAGGCAGAGGTAGGGAAGGGAGGATGTTTCAAACTGATGGTAGCGTTTGAACAAAGACTCTGGTAGAGGAGAAAATGGATTGCTCCCCAGGTTTGGCCCTCCCAGGAGGAATCTAGTTCAACTGGCGGGTAAGACTCACGAAGGAGGCAGTGGGCCCGAAGGATCATGTTCTTTTACGGTGACATGTGCTCTGCAACCGAGGGACAGAATTGGGGTTCGATACATCCATTCTAAAGTTTTGCCTCCAGGAGTTCCGACGTGGCTCGGCAGTGAGCAAACCCGACTAGTACTCATGAGGACTCGGGGTTCCATCTCTGGCGCCGCTCTGTGGGTTAAGGATCCCTAGTTGCCGTGAGCTGTGCTGTAGATCCCAGACGAGGCTCGGATCCTGTGTTGCTGTGGCTGTGATGTAAGCCAATAACTAGGGCTCCATCCAGCTCCATCCATCCTAGCCTGGGAGCTTCCATATGCCGTGGGTGTGGCCCCCAAAAGACACAGAAACATAGAAGGAGGGGGTTCAAAGGGCCAGGCGAGTAAAGCTTACCCTGGAAATAAGAATCAAAGTTTTGTTTTGTTTTTCTTTAAGAGGCGGGTAGGGGTGTTGATGAGGAAAAGGAGGAGCCCCTGAGTGTACATGGAAGCCTCGGTTCCCTTAGCAACGCCTGCAGATGGGTGGGTTTCCAAGCAGCCTGGTTCTCGGTTCCTTTTCTGTTGCTGAAGAGGAACAATGAGGGAGTGAGGGATAAGCCGTGATGTTTATCTTTCCAGCTCGGGAGCTTTCAAATGCTGGAATCCCCCCAGGGTTGGGAAGAGTGGGTGTGGTCACTTCCCACCGCCGCTGAAGGCGGGGGAGGGGCAGCCACGCTGCTGGGGACTGGGGACGAGGGGGTGTGATTTCCTCCCAAATAGGAAATTTATCTCCCGCCTGGGAGGCTGCAGAGAGTCATCAAGACTTATCTCTAGAAGCAGATGACCAGAGAGGAGCCCTGCCCAAGCCTTTGCCCCCAAGGGAATGAGTTAGCCAGAAGCGGGAGAGTGAGGCTCCCCAGCTGAGGACCGCGACAAGGAGATCGCCGCTTGGGTGGGGGGTGGGGGGGAGGCGGTAAGGAAGAATTCTTCCTGCTGGACTCTTCCAGCCGGATCCCAGCAGCCCCTCTCAGGACTCTCACGATGACACTGGACGCGTGAAGGAGCCAAGGTCACTGCTGGAGAGCAAAGGGGAATTTGGGTCCTTTCTTCCGCTTGAGTTCAGAATTCTGGGATGAACATCTCCGCTCTTAGAAATCATGATCTGGAGATTCCAAGAGCGCCACAAATACCCTGACCTGTGTGGCTGTTGCCACGAAGCATCCTCATAGCACACTTAGAACATTACAACGGGAAGGAAGTCCCTCCCTTTTTTCACAGATGAGGAAACCAAGGGCCAGAAGGGCTAACTATGTACTCAAACGTGTCAACGATGTCATTGCAAAAAATCCTTATTATTCTTATTTTTTTCTTTTTAGGACCACACCTGTGGCCTATGGAAATTCCCAGGCTAGGGGTCGAATCAGAGCTGCAGTTGCCACGTCACCGCCACAGCAATGCCGGATTCTTTACCCACTGAGTGAGCCCTGGGATCTAACCTGAATCCTCATGGATACTAGTCAGGTTTTTAACCCGCTAGTATGACCCCCAATGAGAACTCCTCAAAAATCCTTATTTTTTAAAGTCTATTTTGTTAGACATAAAAGTCTGTCTACTGTCTTCCTCATGTCTGTCGTATTGCTAATGTTTTTTTTTTCCTTTTATGTATACAGATAAGTAACTTCTCTGCATCCATTTTGTCATCTGTAAAATGAGGGTAAAGTGTATGTCTTAGATGTGTGCCTTTAAGCTAAATAAGACAATACACACCCATAAAGTATTTAAAACAGTTTCTATGTATTTATTAAAATTCTTTTTTTTTCTTCAGGGCTGCACCTGTGGCATGTGGAGGTTCCCAGGCTAGGGGTCAAATTGGAGCTACGGCTGCCGGCCACGGCCATGTTGGATCCGAGGTGCACCTGCCACCTGCACCGCAGCTGGTGGCAACGTCAGATCTTTAACCCAATGAGAGAGGCCAGGGATTGAACCCTCATCCTCACGGACACTATGTCGGGCTCCCCATAAGCCACCACGGGAACTTCTCCTCTCAGAGTTTTATCGATCCAGTAGACAAGGAGTTTGTGGCCAGCTCTATTTTTATTCCTTTGCTTACAAAGTTTTATGGGCCTGGATGATTATAAGCATCTGCCTTTTCTCCTTGAAATTAAAAAAAAAAAATCCCCACTTTTTCCCTCTTAGGGAAAAAGAGGCTTAAACTGGCTGGTGTATTCTCTCGAAAGGTGCATTTTTGATCCCTCTCGGTCCCCAGCTGATTTGTCCTGAGTGCAAGTGGCTCTTCTTTTGTTTCCCGGGGTAGAGGGCTGGCTGACTGAGTGTGTTACGCTGGTTTGGTTGGCTCGAGAACGGAGTTTAGGAAATCCTTGGATCTGTACGTTCTGGTTTTCATAAAGCCACTTTACTGGGGCAAAGTTTCCTTCTGAAATGTCGGATCAGTTCAGCCTTGCTTGTGTGAATAGGTCCAGCCAGGGCTGGTAGCCAAGGTATTTTTAGCAGCCTTTGCCCTGACCGGTCGGAAGGAAGCAGGTGGTAGGGGACAGAGGCCAAGGGACAGCCTCTTTGGCTGCATATTTGTCCTTCATTGGTGAATAATGGTCGGGGGGAGTGATGTCTGAGTGAGCTGAGATGGGGGTCTGGGGAGGCGACTGCAGCAGAGGGACAGCTTAGGTAGTTTTGGTCAGTAGTTCTCTGCCAAGCAGTGTGGGTGCAAATCAGCATGTTAAATCCAGAATAGCCATATGCCAGGGCATGTCCAGTGCCTGGTGTCACAGATGGGTGTCTGTCCCCCTGGGCTCTCCATTCGTGCTTCTGCTTGCTCAGGGTCCTCTCTGCTGCTTTTTCTTTTTTTTTAGGGCCTTACCCGCAGCGTATGGAGGTTCCCGGGCTAGGGGTCGAATCGGAGCTACAGCTGCCGGTCTACACCATGGCCACAGATATGCCAAATCTGAGCTGTGTCTTCAACCTATACCACAGCTCACAGCAACGCTGGATCCTTAACCCACTGAGCGAGGCCGGGGATGGAACCTGTGTCCTCATTACTAGCCGGGTTCGTAACCGCTGAGGCAGGACGGGAACTCCCTGCAGCGCTGCTTTAATAGCAGGGGCACCCTGCGGAGCTCAGCGTCGGGACAGACAAGGACTAGATGTTCTCCAGGAATCTGGGCAGGTGGCTGCGCTGACCTCAGCACACTGCAGCCTGTCCCTCTGTTCCCTTCCAGGGAAAAGGGTGTAGCTCTGAGGGTGGCTTGGGGGATGGCAGGTACCATCTGGATATTGAACAGAGACTGGCATTTGATGGTAACTGACTCTTCTCCTCTGCGAGAACCGAGTGGCTCTACCACGTGGCAGCCAAACTGTTAGGAGAATGGTGCCAGGAATTACGGATTTATTCGGCAGAAACTGCAGTAGTGCTCAGAATATTTCATCCAGCAGAAGGATCAGGAAAAGAAGGGCCGTGGCCTTGACACCTGAGCTGCAGGGTGAAGGGTCTGAGGAGGTGCTGGGGTTAGAGGCCACAGCCAAATTTTCCAGGCCGGTTCCTGCACAAGACATCTCGCAGGAAACATGGGAGAAAGTCTGTGCTGAGTGTTACATAAACCCGACACGGAACTGGCTCATAGAAATTCCGTAGACACTTGGATTGCTTCTGCAGGGGGCAGGCTGGTATCTTTGGCAGGCGAACCCAAAGAGACGCTCACTTAGGTTGCAGACACCGCAAGATCCAGGACTGATAGACTAGGACAGGTGATGGGGGCAAGGAACGTAGTGGATGTTGGATCCTGAAAAAGGGAATTAATTTAAAAGGGAAGAATTTGGTCGATGGGGTTGAGTGCAGTGAGGCATGGAGCATCCTAAGAGGTGAGAGAAAAGAAGGGTTCCTAAGAGTTTGCCACACGGGTCCTCACGGGGCGCTTGGGTTGAGGACGCAACATCTCAGCCTGCTGCAGGACTGTTAGCTGGAGGAAGGGAGCACGGAAGAAGCATATTGTGACGATGGCCATGAGATGGTGCTTGTAACAGGCATCATTCATCGAGCACTTAGCCTGAGCCTGGCACTATTCAAATCCATTGCCCCACTTACTTGTTGCAGTAAGTAAATAAACTAGGTGGTATCACTATCCCCATTTTATTTTTACTGTATTATTATTATTTTTTCCAATGCCCATGTCACGCGGAAGTTCCTCAGGCCAGGGACTGGATCCGCACCACAGAAGTGATCCAAGTCACAGCAGTGGCACTGCTACATCCTTAACCACTAGGCCACCAGGGAATTCCTATTCCCACTTTACAGATGAGAAATAGGGGCATAAAGAGGGGCAAAGCCTGCTCAAAGTCACAGAATGAGTACTTGATGGAGTCGTTTGTCACGTTCTTTTCCACTGGTGAAGAATGCACAAACAGGAGTCCCCACTGTGGCTCAGTGGTAACAAACCCAGCTAGTATCCATGAGGATGCGGGTTTGATCCTTGGCCTCACTCAGTGGGTTAAGGATCTGGCACTGCCATGTGGTGTAGGCTGCAGATGTGTCTCAGCAGATGCCTAGGCCGGCAGCTACAGCTCTGATTTGACCCCTAGCCGGGGAACCTCCACATGCTGTGGGTGCAGCTCTAAAAAATACAAAATATGGGCAAACAGACCCCTAACGAAGTAACGAAAATTAAGAATTTTTCTGCAAAGCAGAGAAAACAGCGGTAGAATTCAGCAGGAGTAAAGGGAACTGGCACAGTGGAACACTGCTCGGGAACATCCAGAGACGGGGCTTTTAACCAGCTTCCTCCCCCAGTTCTTCATTCTCCCATGGGTGCCGTGAACCTGGGTGGCCAGAAAGCTGTGGCAGGGGACAGGGGGCAGTGGACATGGGCACCTAGACCTTAGTCCAGTCTTGTTGACAACCGGACAGAGGCAGGCCGCAGTGCTGGCAGCTGCTCTAAAGACAGGAGATCCAGGAGCTCTTAGTGGAAGAGGCAGAGTTGAAATGAAGTTCAAGATCACCTACAGTAAGGCAGACCCGTGTTTTGTTACCGACCTTGGAGGCCCGGGCATGTGATGGCAGACGAAAACCTCCCAAAGAAACTCTCCTCCATAGACGGAGTCATGCCTTTTAGAAAAGAGTCAGATCATGGGCTCTGGCGGGCTGGAGTCTTAGCCCATTGGGTCAAGCCCTGCCCAGCTGCTCCAGGTTCCTCCCAGGAAAGCAGCTGCCCTGGAGACTTAATCCCTTCCCACCAGGGTTGGCAAGGCCACGGGCAGGGACCTAAGAACAGAAGAGATGGAGATACTTGCCAGGCAGGGCTGGATTCTGGGTCATCTCCGCTTTGTTCTGTGCGAGGCAGGCTGCCCGTGTTCCCTGATGAGGGCTTGCAGGGAAGGTGCTGCTAGAGTTTCTGGGCAAGTCGTGAAAATGAGAGAAAAAGCGAGCAGGCTGCATACGGATCTGGTAGGAGTCGCTGAGTACACGTCTCTGGGAATTCTGGACGTGCTGTTGTTGCCAGCAGGATGCGGAGCTGGGTTCAGCCCTGCTGCCGACTCCTGCTCCAAGTGCCAGCTAGTGTGCGAGGTCACACGGGAGCTGGAGCTGGGGACAATGGGGACTGGTTCCCCTCTCCCCCTGGGGCTGGGGTGAGGAAATGCCTTTAGATGGCTCTGGCCCCGGCAGTGGACACTCTGGCGGCACAGAAAGGCGGCAGGCAGAGGGAAGCGGGGAGCCGCTCACTGAGAAGGGGTTTTCTTCCGTAAGTGGGCTCCAGGCTGTGCCAAAGGGGTGCAGCCCCCATGAGTTACAAGGCACACTTCTGGCCTGCTAGCGAACGTTCTAGAGATCACACGTGGAGGAACCGTTGACAAGAATTCTTTCCAAATGTCTTCTACCTAAGCCTTATACATTTCCAAGCTTCAAGTCAGGAAAAGTTCAGTCACTTCCCTATCTCGCCCCCCCACCCCCCAGTTATGGCCTAGTGAGGAGTCGATGGGTGTGCGTGTCGGGTTTAAGGACAGGCTGTATTAGCTATGGAATTTCAAGGCGGCTTGGGTGTGTAGACTGGCCAGGGGGCCGCTCACCATGATCGAAGCAGCAGGGGACAGTAGCCTGTTGGGAGAGTCAGGAAGTGTGAGCAGGCGATCTTGGCGTGACCCGCTTCTTCCTTCGGCATCCAGACATCAACAAAGTCACTCAATTCATGAGAGAGTCAGAGTTCGTGGTTTTGTTTTATTTTGTTTTCTTTTCTAATACAGGGCGGAGCTCAGCAAGCTGGCTCAGGGGACCCGTGCGTGTGTTCAGGCATCACTCTGGGCTTTGATAAGGGGCATCAGCTTGTATAAAACTGCACATAAGTAGCATCACAGCGTGTAGGATGTTATCTGGTTTGCTGTTTACTAAATGGAACTGTCCCACGACTGACGCTGGCAGGGCTGCTTCCTTCTAGAGCCTCTGAGGAGGATCTGCTCCACGCCGTCCTTCTAGCGTGCACTGATTTCTGAAAACCCTTGGTGTTCCTTGTCTGGTGCACTCGCTGCTCCAGCCCCTGTCCCCGTCTCCGCGTGGTCTGCACGGTCTCCCCTGTATCTCCATCCAGACCGCCCCCCTCTTATAAAGGCACTACTCATTTGGACTGGCATCTTCCTTAACCTAGTATGACCTCTTTGAAACCCGATTACATCGGCAGAGACTTGATTTCTAAATAATATTGCACTCACAGGAACCAGGTAAACGCGAATTGGGGAGGGGAGCGTTATATAGTCTAGTACACATGGTCATCTCTTTACATAAGTAAATGTAGATACCCATCATCATCATCATCATCATCATCATCATCATTATTATTTTGCTTTTTAGGGCCACACTCTCAGCATATGGAGATTCCCAAGCTAGGAGTGAAACTGGAGCTATAGCTGCTGGCCTGTGTCATAGCCACAGCAACACAGGATCCAAGCTGCATCTGCGATCTACATCACAGCTCACGGCAACGCCAGATCCTTAACCCACTGAGCAAGGCCAGGGATCGAACCAGCACCCTCAGGGATGCTAGTCAGATTCATTAACCACTGAGTCACGACGGGTACTCCCTCATTATCATTTTTTCAGGGCAGTATAATATGTCACTGGAGCTGTGTATCCTAATTTACTTAAAACAGCCTCCTGTGGATTGAACATCTAGATTATTTTGTTTTTCTTTTTGGCTCCTTTCAGCATCTGTTTGAGATACACCCTTGTGCATAGATTTTTAAATACCGTAAACAGGGTAGGTGATGCACAGGGCACACACTTTTATTATCTTGCTAACTCTTTAAAGTTTTTAAATTTTTTATTTTATTTTGGTCTATTTTTAGGGCTGTACCCGCAGCAGATGGAGGTTCCAAGGCTAGGGGTTGAATCAGAGTTGCAGCTGCTGGTCTACACCACAGCCACAGCCACGCAGGATCTGCACATCTGCCTCCTACACCACAGCTCACGGCAATTCTGGATCCTTAACCCACTGAGCGAGGCCAGGGATCCAACCCATGTCCTCATGGATACTAGTTGGGTCCGTTAACTGCTGAGCTGTGACGGGAACCCCTACATTTTTTAAAAAATTTACTTTATTAAAAAAAAAATTTTATTGGAGTTCCCATTGTGGCTCAGCAAGGTAAGAACCTGACATAGTGTCCATGAGGATGTGGGTTCGATCCCTGGCCTCGCTCAATGGGTTAAGGATCCAGCGTTGCTGTGAACTGCTATGTAGGCCGGCAGCGGTAGCTCCAATTCGACCCCTAGCCTGGGAACTTCCATATCCCACACGTGTGGCCCTAAAAAGAAAAAAAAAAAATTTTATCTTACCATCCATCTCTTGACTGAGGGTGGCCCCGAAATGGATGAGGGAACCGTAGGCTGCAGGAACTCTGCTCTTTCACACTGAGTGTGGGAGTCTCCAGAAAATTCCATGGCCTCGCTGGTAGCTCATTTCAAGACCATGGGAACTTCTGGATCTGACGCCTAGTAGGCATTTCATCGAGGTTCAGCGAATGAACGGGGTATTTTCCAGGGGAAAGCTAGTAGGGTTTTTGGAGTGCCGTTTTGGTAGAGAGAGGAAAATCTTCATGTTCTACAGTGATTTTTCTTTGGGAACCAAACACATGGGGAGGATGGAACAGCAGATGCTGCGGGGCGGTGGGCGGTGGGGGGTGCGGGTTCTGTTCTGGCAACGTCGTCGTGGGGGGCCTGTGACCACCATCTGGGGGAATGTTTCATAAAGAGAACAGCTCTGGCAGCAGGCTGTGTTCTGACCTGGGTTCACAAGGCTGGGGTCTGACCAGGGCGACAGCGGCCAGCCCCCATCCAGGGCTCAGCGTAGTCTTCAGACTGGCTGGGGCCCCCATCCCTCCAGCTGCTCAACCTGTCCTAGGGTGCCCCGGTTTATCTGTTGGAGAAATCTGTTTATGAGACGAATACTGGTCACCTTCTGACCCCAGAATTGGATGGAAGGACCGTGCCTTGCTTGGCTCCTGGGTGTGTGTAGGGGGTCTACATTGACCCTGGGAAGACCCCCTTGATTTTCGGTAGACCAGACAAAGCAGCCAAGCCCGGGACGGGCCCTCTGGACGCTGGCTGGTGGAAGTGAAGGGGTAGCAATTCACCTGGGCTGACAGAAGAGGGATTCAGAGCCTGCTCTGAGTATGAGAGGAAAAAGACCTTTCCATCAGGCCACGATGCTGGGGAAGCCGAGGCCTGCATAACGCCTTAGGATCTCACTTTGGGGTTCACGGGAGATCTGCGGAGACAGCCATTCACAGGTGGTGGCAGGCAAGAAATTGCCAAGTGCACATGCAGCCAGCCTTGGGGTTGGGCGGGTGTATCTGGGTATTTTCAGGGAATAACGTTTTTGACCTTGACTAAGGGCAAGTACTGTGCTGGACTGTGCTGAGACTGTACTTAAAGATGGAGCCGGGAGCTGGGAGGGAAAAATACGTGGCTGAACAATTCTTGGATGCAACATGTGGTTCTGAGCACCTCTCAGGCACTGGGCTCAGTGCTAAGGGGACACCAGTGACACCAAAAGCCCTCGTGGAGCTTGCACTGGTCCAAACTGCTCACTGCCAATAAAAACTGCTAATCGTGGTGATTTGCAGAGAAAGTACAAATACCTTGAGATCCAGGGGAAGAACAACTGGCTTCATCCAGTCTGGGGTTATTGTTGAGGGAGATGGCCTTTGGGATAATCTTGATGAATGAGTAGAAATTACGTGGGGAAGAAGCGTCCTGATTAAGGAAATTCAAATAGAGGAAACATCAAGGGCAATAAAAGCATCCTGTTGGGAAACCTCAACTATTTTGATACTCTTAGCACATAATGTCAAACAGTGTTATTTACAGGAGAGGAAGCTGAGACTATTACAAGCAGACAGTGATTTAATAGGCTTTTGACACTGGATTGGTTCTTAACCTCAGTGTTGAAAGCCATTTATAGGGAAGATGCACCATAATTTCTAGAAGCCCAGCTTAACAACTCCCTTTGAGAACAAAGACCCACTTGTAAACTGGGGTCTCCTGTCCTGAGTTCCTAGACCATCTTGTCACCATGTCATTTTCCTTGTTATGGACAAAAAGCTGTACCCACGAGTTGCCACACGAGGGCGCAACTGTCCAATTACGGACTCAAACGCCTCCCAAGAAAGGTCAGAAAAGACTGTCCTTACAAGCTCTTCTGGTTGACCAACTACTGATGCGTGAGAAGTGGTCCAAAGTGATGCTATACGAGCTGCAAACATCTGCTGAGTGAAGTGCAGGATGAGGAATCTGAGCAGAAAGCTGGCTCCCATTCTCAGTCCTAACTTCTCAAACCACCGAGACATTTTATCCACTAATCCTACACTTGTGTTTAGTATAGGCGTGGAATACCACAGGGCCAGAATGTCTTTAGAATATTTTCCTTTTCTTTTATGATTCCAAAATAAACTGCATGCTCATTATAGGAACAAAATGCATTTTGATATGGAAAGCCTGAAAATGTCCCCTCCCCATCGGCTATGTATTTATGGGTTATATATGTGTATAATTATATACAGATAGATTATGTAGATTATACAAGGGTATGATTATATATGATATTATATTTAGCATGTGTGCATATATAAATGTACACGTGGATCATTATGTGTATTTATAAATTGTATTATTTTTCCTATGAATACATACTTTAAATGTTAAGTGGACACCTTACATTATCAATTCTTTTGCAATCTCATTTTAATTTACTATATTGTGAACATCCCTTAAATCATGAAACACTGCTCATATACCATGATTTTTAATAGTGCCTTAACCCTCCAAAACATACTTGCTCTGTAATTTACTGAAAACGGTCATTATCGGGTATTTGGCTTGTGGCTTCTTTGCAATTTTTCCCTGGTAAAATAAACATCTTCTTGATGTGATATCCCAAAAGCGGGATTGAGAGAAATTTAGCACATCTCTTTATTTATTTATTTTTTGCCCACTCCCACAGCACGCAGAAGTCCCTGGGCCAGGAATCGAACCCACGCCACTGCGGTGACAATGCCGGACCTTTCACCCACTGAGCTACCAGGGAACTCCTAGTATATTTATTCTTAAGGCTTTTCATAATGTAATGCAAAATTGCCTTCCAGCGTCATCGCTGCAGTTTTCTGTCCCCACAGCAGCAGGGAAAGAGTTTCCCAGGTATTCTCGGGTGTTTATTAGATTTTGGTGAACAGAACGTCCCCTGCCCTGGTTGAAGCCACAGTTTAGTGGAGCTCACAGAGGTCCCTGGAAGGCTACTGGGAGAGAAATTCAACAACTCGAGGATTGTGGTGTGTGTAATTTCTCTCCCAACTTCTTGTGTGTGTGTGTGTGTGGTAGCTGTATGGTGGGGGGTGGGACTGGACCTGGAGGCAGAGACCAGGGCTCCACGTAGGCTGTACACGGGCACTGGCTTTGTGCTTTGGGGCAGTTCAGGCCATGCTACGGGCCCACAGCTCTCATCCTCAGAGGAGGGAGAGTGGTCCCTTTGTAGCTAATGAACTTCCCATACGGAGTGTTCCCACTGCACAGAGCCCTAATATTAGGCTTTACCACTGTTACTGTCGATTTGTGAATTGTGTACAGAAGACAAGCTTCATCTCCCGCTTCTTACTTGGAACCTTGGAGGCTAACAGAAGAAATTAGTAGGAATTCTAAGGCCAGTAGCTGGCTGACCTGAGACACTCTTCTGCTCACAGCTGGGTCTTTGGTTTCCCCTTTGCAAAATGAAATATCCCTGGAACTTCAAACTTGCAAATCTTGCAAACAGAAAACTCCTTAGTTAAGCCGCGCTCAGTGTTGGTTTCTCCAAACTAATAAGTGACAGTAGCTACTGAGTGTTCGTTCTGCCCCATGCACTGTGTCCAGGGTGTTTCGCAGCATCTTATTTATGCCTCACAATAGCCGTGTGAAGTAGGTATTATTATTTCCTCATTTTATCCATGGGAAACTGAGTCACAGAGAGGTCATGACTTTGCCTGAGGCTCACACAGCCTGCAAGTGGTTAGTTCTGGGATTTCAACTAGGAACGTTTAGCTCCAGAGCTTGTGTTTTCTTGTTTTTTGCTTTTTAGGGCCGAACCCATGGGATATGGAAGTTCCCAGGCTAGGGGTCCAATCAGAGCTACAACTGCTGGCCTACACCACAGCCACAGCAACACAGAACCCGAGCCACGTCTGTGACCTACACCACAGCTCATGGCAACGCCGGATCCTTTACCCACTGCTTGAGACCAGGGATCAAATCTGCGTACCCATGGATACTAGTGGGGTTCATTACCACTGAGCCACAATGGGAGCGCTCAGAGCTTTTAAATCTCAGAGCTAGGAGTTGCCGTCATAGCTCAGCGGTTAACGAACCTGACTAGTGTTCTTGAGGACTCGGGTTCGATCCCTGGCCTTGCTCAGTGGGATAAGGATCTGGCGTTGCTGTGAGCTGTGGTGTAGGCTGCAGATGTAACTCGGATCCCACGCTGCTGTGGCTTGGCTGTGGTGTAGGCTGGCAGCTGTAGCTCAGATTGGATCCCTAGCCTGGGAACCTCCATATGCCGCAGGTGCGGCCCTAAAACGACAAAAGACCAAAAAAAAAAAACTCAGAGCTAGCCAGAGAACACAGAATTATTTTCCAGCCTCCCTTAATGGCAGCGCTCAAATGAAATAGTTGTGTCGAGGGATGTGCCACCTAGAGATGCTACAAAAATCCGAGGCCGTCTTTTTCTCCGTTTTTCTCTCCTTTCCCTCTTCCTCCTCTCCACCTGTATTCCTGTGGTGGGTTTTAGTTCTGGCTCTGAGACTAACTTGGGTATTTTCCTGTATCCTCTGGACTTCCGTTTCCTTATTTGTGAAATGACGGGCCGCTCTAGCTTTTCCCATCAGATTAAAGGAACTAGAAATGCTGACGGTTTGGGGAATTGAGTCTGCGCATTGACACCCTCCAGAATTTCCTGGAACTGGTTCATTGCTCCACAGTGCCCTGTTGTGCGGTCGGTGTCGAGCATGACTGCCTTGCTTTCAGAGCACATCTGTAACTACTGGCTTTCCTCTTGTAAAAGAGCAGGAGAAATGAACCCAAATGGATTTATCCTTGTTGCCTTCTAAACCCTGCCCTCGATGTGGGAAAAGCTTCTATCTACATCTTTCGGAAGCAGTCAAGGCCAGAACTTTGTTCTGACCACAAAGACAAGGTGAATGGGTCAGGGGTAAAGAGACGAGGGGTCCCACAGAGGGGCCTGGAAGGGCTGGGAGGTAGAGAAGTCCCTGGGCTGGGAGGCAAGTGCCATGAATCCCAGCCCCTGCCTTTCCTCCCGGAGAAGCCCTGGCACTGCCTGGTCGAGTCCTGCTCTGTGAGCCTCAGCTCCATCACCTGTAAAATTCAGCTTGGGACAAACCAGACCGGTGGTTTCCAAACCAGGTTCTCTAGACTCTTCGTGTCCTTCCGGGAGGGTGGGCAAGGGGGATGTTTTGGGGCCTCACCATTTGAATCCATTTTTTTATATTCAGTTCCGTCTTACTTTTGAAAGGGGGCTCCCCTACTTTAAAAAGGGGAAAAAGGAGTTCCTGTTGTGGTTCAGTGGGTTAAGAACCTGACATAGTGTCGGTGAGGATGGGGGTCAGATCCCTGGCCTCACTCAGTGGGTCAAGGATCCAGCATTGCTGCAAGCTAAGGTGTAGGCCGGCAGGTGCAGCTCCAGTTCGACCCCTAGCCTGGAATTTCCATGTGCTGCGGATGTGGCTGTAAAAACAAACAAACAAGCAAACAAATACGTAAAAGGGGGGAATGTTTGAAATTAATTTCTGGTGATTTTAAAAGAGTGACCCTCCTAGGACCTAAATATCCTCCTTGATCTTTGAGATCTTGGAGAGACGGCCGGCCGCCCACTTTCCTCTTGCGGGGAAGCCCAGAGTCCCCTTGGGGGGGAGCTTCTTTCCTGGTCACCCCTTCCTCTGGGCGCTGGCTGCTCCTCCAGGCTGCACCCCCGCAACCGAACATAGGCTCTCTTCCAATGGCTCTGCCTAGGTCCTGCTGCCAAACCCTGCCCTTGGCATTTCCAAGCCCACCAGGGAGATGAGTAGAACTGGAGGGGTTCTTCGATGGGGGGCACGCTCCTCAGAAGTCAGGATGGTAAAGAGAAGGAGCATTTTCTGCCATCAGGACTTCGGAGTACACGCAAGCCTTTCACCCAAGAGGTCAGCCTTGACGGAGGGGGGCTGCTGATCCTCTGCCAGGTGGCCAAGGGCGTAGGAGGGATGGAGAGGCCTCGGTCCCGCAGGTGTGCCCCTGGGGTGAGGGCTGGGAGCGGGTGCCCGCGTCTGGACAGGGAGAATTACAGGTGCCTCACTGGCGGTCTTTCGCTTGGGGCTCTGGTGCAACCAGAAGGGAAAACTGATGGACACAAAAGAGACTGAGTGGCCTTTTTCCCATCACACAGCAGCCCCACTGTGGTCTTTGGAGAGGCCAGAATAGATGAGGCCTCAACAGAATCAGGACTGTCAGTCGGTAGCCTGCCTGCTTTGTCAAAGGCCAGTTATTTGGGTGGAAACCTTTGCTGACATCCTTTTGGAGGAGGCTTTGGTGCATGACCTTTGGCTCCAGGCCTCACATGTGTACCTACTTGTCCAGGATGGTGGCCCCCCCCCTTTTTTTTTTTTTTTGTCTTTTTTAGGGCCATAACCACAGCACATGGAGGTTGCCAGGCTAGGAGTTGAATCGGAGCTGTAGCCGCTGGCCTACGCCACAGCCACAGCAACGCCGGATCCTTTACCCACGGGATGGAAGCCATGTCCTCATGGATACTAGTCGGGTTCATTAACCACACGACGGAAACTCCAGATTATTTTTAAAAAGTAGGATTCCATGGTGGACTTAGCTTGGGCAATTCTGTGTGAATTACAGCGTGTGGGTTTATAGTGAGAGCTGTTGCATTCAAGTCTCTGAGAAGGGCTACAGTAAGGACACTGTTTAACCCAACGTTTCCCAAACTGATTTGCAACAGAGCTTTTCCCCCCTCTATACGTATGAACATATCGCAGAGTATTTTGGAAATGCTTCCTAGAGAGTTAACCCCCTTTTTTTTTGTCTTTTGAGGGCCGCACCCACAACACATGGAAGTTCTCAGGCCAGGGGTCTCATCGGAGCTATAGCTGCCAGCCTTTGCCACAGCCACAGCAACACCAGATCCCAGCAGCATCTGTGACCTACACTACAGCTCATGACAACACCGGATCCTTAACCCACTGAGTGAGGCCAGGGACTGAACCTGCGCCCTCGTGGATCCTAGTCAGATTCGTTTCCACTGAGCCACGATGGGAACTCCAGATCTGAGAGGTTTTGAGGAATATGATTTTAAAATATTCTATAATGGCAATAAAATAAAGATTTTATAATTTTTCAAAAGTAAATATAAAAATTAGTAAAAAGCTCTTCAAAAAATTCTTTGTATATTTAGTTTATAGTTTTGCTATTATCGCTTGGCTTTTAAACCCACCCGTGTTATCAGCTGTGAGATGCTTCTTTATGCTATTTTGTCATACTGATTTATTTAGGGGGTTAGGGGACCCCGGGCATGTTCAAGGCTGTGCCCCTGAAGAGTGACATCAGCGGGCTGCCCAAGGTTGAGGAACAGACCTCACCTAACTAGTCTAGTCAGTGTCACTAAACAGATACACAGTTGGATAAACAACAACAAGCACTGGAGGTGGGAATTCAGTATACAGAGTTCCTACAATGTGTCACCTAAAATATTCGGTTTTCAACAAGAAATTATGAGACCTGCCTGCAAATAAACAGGAAAACGTAACCCATACGCAGGGAAGATAACAGACTTGGAGAGGGTCCAAATGTTGGACTTAACAGACAAATACTTCAAAGCAATTATCATAAATATGTTCCAAGAACTAAGGGAAACCATGGTTAAAGGCTTAAGGACAGTCTGATGACAATGCCTCATCAGATAAAGACTGTCAATAAGGAGATGATTAAAAACAAAGAGCCGAGTGGAGATTCTGAAGTTGAAAAAAAATCATAACCAAACTGAAAGTTTCACCAGTTAGACGGAGTAATGGATTTGAGCTGGCAGAGGGAGAAATAAGCAACCTTGAAGATAAAGCAATAGAAATGGTGTGCAGTTTGCAGAATGGAGAGGGAAAAGACGGAAGAAGAATGAATACAGTTTTAAAGAAATGAGGATGTTATTAAGTGCACCAGCATAGCAATTGGTAGAGTTCCAGAAGAAAAATAAAGGAGAAGAAAAATATTCAAAGAAATAACAGCATTTCCCACATTCGATTAAAAAAAAAATCCCATTAATCTACACATCCAAGAAGCTCAATAAATTCCAAATAGGATAAATGCAAAGAGGTTGCCACTCAGACTACAATCAAAATGATGAGGGACCAAGAAAGGTCCCTGTGTCTTTCATTTCTGTCCTGTCCTAGTAGACATGAAATAACGGTGAATTACTGGAAGCATTCGATCAGCATCAAGTCCCAGGGAACCCTGCAGTAACTGGTTACCCCCTTCTACTCATAAAATTGTATTTTGTTTAAAAATGTTGACTCCAGCCTATTCCAGTGTTATCAAGATTCTTGCAAATCATAGGCTTGTCTTTGCACGTGGAGACGGGGGGAGGGAAGAAGAATGCTGTAAAGTCTGTAAAAATAAGGACCGCCTCAGAAACATAGAAATATGACAACATTACCTGTCTCTTAGGGGTCAGTGAAAGTTTAAATGATTCTCCCTTCCTTCTTTCTGTATTATTTTGGTTTCCAGATTTCTACATTGAGCATGTATTTTTTTATGATTAGAATGAAACTGCCGCTGATGATGAAAATAGGCTGCAAGCAACCTATGCTTCCATTTAAAAGCCCCACTTTGCTGACCCCCAAAGCAAGGGATATTCTATTTAAAAGCAATTTTCGTTTAAATTCTACAAGAAGAAACAGTTTTAAATTTCGCTCCAGCGAGCATTTAGGACAATGAGGTCCGTAGGCTCGAGTTTTATCTCTCGCCCGATTGCAGTTAAATTCAAGAACAACCTAAGGGTGGGAGTGGGTTAGGGTGGTGGTTGTGGGGTGACAGCCCCCGCCCCTAGCCCAGCGCAACTAGTGTGTTGTCTCTTATTGGCCAGCAGGGTCCCGGATCTTGGCCAATCGCATGGGGCCGGGTCGTCATGGCGACGGACATACCAACACCGCCACTGTCTGCCGGCAGCCTCGTGGCTGGAGAGCTGGGGACGATGGCGCAGAACCTGTATGGTCCAGGGGTCCGGATGGGCAACTGGAACGAGAACGTCTACCTGGAGGAGGTACGGAGGGCGTGTCCGGGCTCAGTCCGTCCGCCCGTGGCCCAGGGACCACTTCCCCGGCCCAAGCCCCACCTAAGTTCCGGCCCCTGCTTTGAGCTTCTCAGGCTCCTTTCTCACCCAGCATACTCCCAAGGTCCCTAAAATCCTACCTCACTCTGAATGCCCAGGGAATGTCACTGATTTCCCGCAAACTCAGGTCCCAAAAGCCCTTCTGCTCTCTCCACACGCCTCCCAAACTCCGGTGCACTGACACTCGAGGCTCCTGCCTGTGCCTTTTCCATAGTCTAGAGCCCCACAAAGTTCCCGCCGTTCACTGCAGACAATTTCAGAAGCTGCGGTCCAGGTGAGCAGGCAGGCTGTGAGCAGAAACACTGACCCCCGCCCCTTGTCACACACACCCTCCTGAGTGTCCCCACAGTAGCCCTTTTACTGACCTTAAATTCTCAAACTTGTATTCTCCTAAAAAGACCGTGGGCCGTTCCTTTATGGAGCTAGCTGAGTGGGGCGGAGGCACTTTCAGTGTCCATCATACAACTAGCAGAGACCTGGGTAGAGGGGTTACATGGCCTTCAAATGTTACTCGTGAATGTCACCGGTTGGTGTAATTACCGCAGATGTTTCTTTTTTGTGTCTTTCTCATCTTTCTAAACAATCTACAGTGAAATAAAAACAATAAGTTGTGCTAAAAAAGTTCCATCATTCCCATTATGCTCGCATTTCTTTTTCTGTTCTCCAGTTTTGCCTTTTCAACTTGATGTGCTTTTGACCTAAAAGGTCTCTGTTTCTGTTATCGAGAACTGTTGTTGACCCTTTGCTTTGCGCTCATTTTTCTCTTTAACCAGGAGCTCATGAGAGACTTCTTAGCAAAGAGGGACAAGGGACAGCTTCTCATACAGAGAAACAGAAGACTGAAAGAGAACCTTTTGAGACCGGTAATTTTAACTTCAAGCATTGTGTTCAAAAGTCTATCAAATTAAGTGTGAGTATATGTTAAGCAAGCAAAAATTCTATAAGTGAGGTATCATTTGGAAAATACCAGAGTTTCTCTTTAGATGTGAAAATCACAAAGTTCGTAATTCCCTAAGATTTTAGAAACATGAGAAGCTTGTTATTATGTTTCTCTGCCTTTTCCAAATTAAGAAATGCATAGATTAATATATGCATAAGTGAGGTGCCCTTTGGTTGGTGCTCAAGAAATTTTCGGTGAATGTTGAGTAAGTTAATAAGGGAATCAACCCACGTAATTTTTTTCATCGGCTTTATTTTGTTTCATTTGGGATTACTGCGGGCTCCAGTTTGCCAAATCCGGAGCAGATTCATGGCATGATAAGGAAGAATAAGGCTCTGATGAAATTAAAGTGAATCCTTTATTGAAATGGGTCCTAGTCTGAGAAGGAGAGGAGGGACATCTGCAGTGGCCTTGACACTGGATGTTAAGGAATCACGCGGTTTACTTGAACAAGTCCTGTTTCAATTGTAGATGCAGCTTTCCGTGTCTGAAGATGGATACATTCACTACGGCGACAAAGTGAAGCTTGTGAACCCCGACCATCCCGAGGCGGAGGCTGGTCTGTTTCTGGGGGGGGACCTGAGCCTGTGTGTGACTCCAGATGAAATTAAAGCCCATCTGAGTGATGAGCTAGAAGTTCCTTGTGGCCTGAGTGCGGCTCAAACCAAGATCCCGGTCGGCAGAAACACGTTTACCATTTTGTGGTAAAGATACTTTAATTTTCAGCTTATTTTTGTCACAAGTATCTGGTTTCACTTGCAGTTTAAGGATGCACCTGGGACTGAGCAGTGCTGATTGGAGGCAACGGGTCTACGAACATGCTTTGTGCTTCTCATCTTGCTTGCTTGTCTTGAGAACTATTGTCAAGGGGCCTTTAGAATCCCTTTATCCTAAACATCAGGCCAGTGCGGCTAATCTGAGTTCAAGTCACGTTGGGATAATGGGGAATTTGAGTTCAATTCAAAATGCTTAATTCAAAGTTATTGGAGTCAGGGAATTAAATTCAAATTCTGCCTGGAAGTAAAGCGGGTTTTCTGAATAACCTTTCAGAATGCTCTGGGCTCCTCTGGTGCTTTCCTTGTTTTTGATGTTGCTATGTTATTTCTGCATCAGCTCTATATCATTTAATGCAAAGTGGCAACACACGGGTATTTGCTATTTTAAAATTAATCATCCACTAAGAAGGTACTTGAATTTTTACGAGCATTTAAATCTTTAGAGGATAGATATGTCATTACAATGAAAAAGCATTGCTTTCAGTTTGTTACTCAACTGTGATAGCAAGTTTATATGGTGGAGATAACCAGTCCTTTAAGTCTTGAATTTAGATTTTTTGGAATACAGATAATTTATGTTAACAACTAAAAATCGATCACAATTTCTGTATTCTGGAAGATTAGGAGGGAAGACTGTACTAAATGTCTACACGTGTGTTAGCTGGCTTCTCCCTAAAGATGTCAGTACATGGGGATGTCATATACAGAATAGGGAATATAGTCAATAATATCAAAGTAATTTATTTATTTATTTATGTCTTTTTAGGGCCGCACCCGTGGCATATGGAGATTCCCAGGTTAGGGGTGGAATCGGAGCTGCAGCTGCCTGCCTTCGCCACAGCCACACTAGGTCTGAGCTGCATTTGTGACAGCTCATGGCAACACCGGATCCTTAACCCCCTGAGCAAGGCCGGGGATTGAACCCAAGTCGCCTTAGATACTATTCGAATTCTTTACCCCTAAACCATGTCGGGAACGCCTGTGGTAGCGATTTTAAATGGTAACAGGTGGTAACTAGATTGATTGTGATGATCATCTCATAATGTGTATGAATGTGGCATCACTTAAAACGAGATATAACATTATGTAACAATTGTACTTCAGTTAGAAAGCGATGTCGGTGCACGTGGCCTGATTCCTCCGAGCAGGACAGCAGACCTGCTTGGTCCACCCTGCGCTCACCAGAGTGGGAACACTGTGTTTTGACTCCATTGGAAGGCAGGGAATAAGGAGCCAGCAAGATTTGGCGGTCAAAAGAAAAGGGTCTTTGGGTTAGTGACTTATTTCATTATGGCACATGAATAGCTATAATCAAGTAATTATCAATAGAACTGCATACAAAGAAAATAGAGCTGTCGGAGTTCCCCCTGTGGCACAAGGGATCGGCAGTATTTCTGTAGCCCCAGAGTACAGTTTCGATTCCCCGCCAGACACACTGGGTTCAAGGATCCGCAAGTTGCCCCCGTGGCTCGGATCTGATCGCTGGCTTGGGAACTCCACATGCCTCAGGGAAGTCAAAAAAGAAAAAGGAAAAGAGCTGTGGAACCATCCCAGTACAGAGAATTTTCATCATACTCCTTCTCCACTGACAGTGCTGCTGGAGAGGTCATCGGTCAAGTGGTCAGATACGGGCAGAACTTTCGCCTGGGGACAGCAGGAGGGTTTGAAGGCAGAATGGTGAGTTATCACACCGCCTGGCTCCTTTGGACCAGCCAGTTTTGTTCCCACGTGGGTCGATGAACCCAAGTGGACAGAGAACGCCACAGGCATGGCTTCCCTCTCTGGCTTCGTTATGGGTTCAGCCAGCAGCTTTTCCGAGGCAGCTTTGGGCCAGTTCTTTCCTTCTAATCTCACAAATTACAAAAATAACATCCTGAAGAGCTGAAGAGTCAGGGGGAAAAAAAAAACCTTTTTGCAATGCAGCTGGTATAAAGCAAAAATTTATACCACCTCCGCTTGTAAATTAAACGATCAGATTATATAATAATAATCTGACAGCTGTTTCATGCCACGAATGCTAACAGATTTGTATAAATCAGGGAGCATACATCTTCAATCCCTTTTTTTTTTTTACCTCTACCTGGGGGACTAAGGGGTGTAACAGAACTGGATAAATATGGGTTTGAATTCCAGCAGAGACGCGTACCCATGGGATGGGACTTTGGGTAAGTTCTTTGACCTTTTTGACTCTTTCTCATCTCTAAGATGGAGATCATTTCACGTTATTACATGTTTAAGTGCCTCACAGATATTTGCTCATTTATTCTTCCCAACAAGCCTTTGAAGGAGGGACCCCGTTTTACTGCTGGGGAAACTGAATCACAAGGTAAGTGATTTTGCTCCAGGTCACTCGAGTCTTAAGAGGCAGAGCTGGTATCTTATTACATTTTTCGCTCAATCACAGGTTCCATCATTGTATGATGTGGCATTATTAGTGTTATTATATAATTATTACTATTATTGTCATACCTTTAAGAGAATCGGTGCTGGGAATTAAACTGTGACACAGCACAGATGGCGAGCTGCAGCCTGATTTTAAAAGTGAAAATTAAAGGAAGTCCCTGATTGTTGAAAGAGGAGAGTAAATCGTTATTATCTTCTCCAGAAAGCAGCACTGCGAACATTTTGGCTTATTTTCTTTCATAAAAGGGAAGAGATAAGTCTTAAAATATAGGGAAAATTGTAAGCACCACAGCGTCTAGATATTATCTTCTCTCTTCTTTTGGGGGCTCTCTCTGTTTCCTTTTCCCTCTTTTCCTACCTCTCCCTGCAATCTCTTTCCTCCTTCTCTTTCCAGTAACTGCTCTGTTCTTTGCCTGTTTATTGACTTGGGCTTAAATATCTGCTCTTTCACAGATGATACAATTTTTTCGTGTTTGTTGCTAATACTTCCTCCCATTTGTCACTTGGCTTTTGTTTTTTGTTTTTGTCTTTTTAGGGCGGCACTCGCGGCATATGGAGGTTCCCAGGCTAGGGGTCTAATCAGAGCTGTAGCCGCCGGCCTACGCCACAGCCATAGCCACGTGGGATCCGAGCCGCGTCTGCAACCTACACAGCAGCTCACGGCAACGCTGGGCCCTCAACCCACCAAGTGAGGCCAGGGATCAAAACCCGCAACCTCATGGTTTCTTGTCAGATTCGTTTCTGCTGTGCCATGACGGGAACTCCGTGTCACTTGGCTTTTAAACTGTAGTTGTTCTAATCTATTCTTGAGTAAAATGTGCCAGTATTTTTCTTGGTAATTCCTTCCATTGCTCGTAGCCTTTGAAGTCTGCTCCAAAGACATGATAAAAAGAAAAACTTGTTTTAATTTTTAGATGTCTAAAGTTGAACTATTGCTTAAGTTTATTCTTTCATTCACTTGGGACTTATTTTGATAAAAGCTTTTATGTGAACATCTAAATTTCCCCCAGATGACTTGTCAGTCATCTGTGTTATTTCTTGAATAGTTATTCCTTTCTTCACTGACACATGCTGTATACATTAATCTATTATATGGATGATTCTCAGCTTCCTGTTTGGATCCGTTGAACTGGAGTTGTCTGTTTTTAAATTTTTTGCTTTTTAGGGCCACACCCACGGCATATGGAGGTTCCCAGACTGGGGATTTAATCGGAGCTGTAGCCGCTGGCCTGTGCCACAGCCACAGCAATGAAGGATCTGAGCTGCATCTGCAATCTGTACCACAGCTCACGGTAACGCTGGATCTTTAACACACTGAGCGAGGCCAGGGATCAAACCAGCACCCTCATGGTTCCTAGACTGACTCATTTCCGCCTTCCATAGTGCTTCAGGGAACAGCTTTGCATATAAAAGGTGTTTAATGAACACTTACCAAAATATGCAGAAACAACCTCTGGGTTCAGGAGGAGGGTGAATCGGTAAATAGCTGACAAGGTACTAACATTTTGAACTTTTCAGCAGGAAAAGTACTGGCAGCCAGATTGTTGACTTTTAAGCTCCAAGTGTGGGCACCAATTGCACAGGGGCCGAGGCCCCCTTGGAGGCTCACCTGTGAGTGTCGGCTGTGCTGGTTTTAAGAGCAATTCACTTCATGCACTGAGTTTCATGCAACACTTTTTATGATGAATAAAACACTGATGCAGGCCCCAGGCCTCGGAAAAAGAGGAAGAGTGCGCGAGCGGGAGAGCGAGTTTGCATTTGGTTCACAGGAAGGGAAAGCGGTTGGAGGTGATGTGAGGGTGGGTGGTCTCAGCCCTCAGGGACGACATTTCCGAGCTGGAGAAAAAAACCGAGGGTTCTCGTATAATCAGAAGGTTTTTGAAAAACCGCTTTGGAACACACTTGCAGTCCAGGCAGCCTACTTCCCCAGCTTTGCGAAGAGCTGTGCCCGGTTCATCTGCTCGCTGTCGTTTTCAGTTCTATTTATCCAGTGACCACAGGACCCTAATGAGGTCGGCCAAGAGGTCTTGGCTGCAGGAGGTGTACCTGACAGACGAGGACTCCTACCTGAACTGCTGGCAGGCTGCCTTCCCCGACCCCCAGCTGCGCCTGGAGTACGAAGGCCTCCCCGTCCCGGTGAGTGCGGCCTGGGGAAGGCGGCCCACGTGCCGAGGCTGTGACAGGTCTGTGATTTCCTCCCATGTGGGAAGCAGAGGCTTGTCATGGCTCTGATGCTGCGTGTGCCTCATGTACTTCCACTCTCTTTCTCTCCCTCTCTCTCTCTCTCTCTTTTTTTTTTTTTTTTAAAGCTGCACCTGCATATGGAGGTTCCCAGGCTAGGGGTCCAACTGGAGCTATAGCTGCCAGCCTACACCACAGCCACAGCAAAGCCAGATCTGAGCCGCATCTGCGACCTACACCACAACTCATGGCAACACTGGATACTTAACCCACTGAGCGAGGCCAGGGATCAAACCTGCATCCTCATGGATACTAGTCAGGTTCTTAACCTGCTGAGCCACAACGGGAACTATTCTCTTTCATTTTCTAATTCAAGTTCTGGAGGCACTGTTTTATCCAGTGGCAGCATCCTGCTTTGGTGCCTCTGGACTCGCTGCACGAAGAGTCACCTGCTGAGCTTTGTAAAAATACCAAGGTCTAGGCCTTGCCCCTGAGCTCAGACTGAGAACCACTCCTCTAAGATCATAAGGAAGGTGACCCTGCTTTCTTTCAGGTCTCTGTTAAGTCTTCATTTCTTTCTGTTTTTTTTTTTTTTTTTTTTTTTTGCTTTTTAGGGCCGCCTCCGTGGCATATGGAGGTTCCCAGGCTAGGGGTCAAATCAGAGCTATAGCTGCCGCGCTACACCACAGCCACAGCCACAGCAATGTGTGATCTGAGCCTCATCTGCGACCCCACATGACCACAGCTCACGGCAACACTGGATCCTTAACCCACTGAGTGAGGCCAGGGATCAAACCCACATCCTCACGGATACTAGTCGGGTTAGTTAACTGCTGAGCCACGACGGGAACTCCGCCTTTTATTTTCTGATTATAAACACAATACATGCCCACTTACGGAAAGTCAGAAAAGCACAACACATAATATGAAGATTACCAATAGTTCCACCTTCACAGAAAGCCCATTGTTATCATTTCTTGTCCCGTGCATACGTTTTTTAATTTAATTAAAAAATAGGAATCAGGAATATCCGTATTTTTTTCCACTTAAAAAGACCACTGGCTATATTTCGAGTTGTCAAAGATCTTCTCCAACATGACTTTAAGTAATTTTATAATGTTCCATCGTACCTGTATTTATAATAATGTGTTTAATTAATCCATTATGGTTTTGCTTCTGGGTTATTCACACATACATATATAAACACATGTATGTTTCGTATATATATATATATATATATATATATATATGTATAAATGAATATAGAGCATACTTCCACATTTTTGCTTTTAGGAAACTGGAAGCCTTAATTCATAATTCAAATAACATACTTTCTTTATCTTTAAAGGCAAATGCAAAAATTCTAATCAATCACTGCCACACAAATCGGGGACTTGTGGCCCACCGACATCTTTTCTTAAGGTACTGTATTGCAGGGTACAGCAAAATGCCATGCTGGGGGGTGGGGGCTGTGAATACAGGCAAAGCTCAGTGTGAAGAGGATGGACACACACACACAATCCTTTGATAATGAAATATCACTACGTATAACTTTTTTAACATCAATTATTTAATTTAATTTAATTTAATTTTGTTTTGTCTTATTTTATTTATGTCCTTTTAGGGCCGCACCCGAGACATATGGAGGTTCCCAGTCTAGGGGTCCAATCAGAGCTGTAACTGCTGGCCTACACCACAGCCATAGCAACGCCAGATCCAAGCTGTGTCTTCGACCTACATCACAGCTCATGGCACTGAGCAAGGCCACGGATTGAACCTGCATCCTCATGGATACTAGGCAGATTCATTCCCACAGAGCCACATTGGAAACTCTACTACGAGAATTGTGATGGTGTGAAAAATCCTATTAGGGCCTCTTCTATTATACAAGTCCTTCCCCGCAGAGGATTTTTGCTATAATGGGATCCTGTATACCTCACCCTTACCAAACGGGTGAAACTTGTTGGCAAACACATCTTGTTTTAGAGACCCCCAACGGCTTTCTGAACCAGTCTGCTGAATTAGGTGCTTTTGAGATGAAATTAACAGTTTCCTGGGGGTTGTAAAGTTCATTTCCAACCACTCTTAATTCTTTCTTGCCCCAGTACCTATTTTGGAAAGGAAGCAGAGGTCGCTGCTCACACATATTTGGATTCACACAGAGTGGAAAAGCCCAAGAACCATTGGATGTTGGTGACCGGGAATCCCAGGAAGCAGGCGTCCACCGTCCTGGATCTGCCCCGCCCGCCAGCAGAGGACACCCGAGCCCTGGAGCAGGTGGCCGGCCCCGGGGCGCAGTAACACACCTGGCACCCGTGCATGCTCTCATCCAGTGTAGCTTTCCAGGAAATCATCAATCTTGGTCTAGCCGCAAGCTATTTTTAAGGAAGGCTAGGGCTCGCTGAACACTGTATTAAAGCAAAGGCTATATTATGATTATTGAATTAACAGCAGAGGTCTAGGGCACAGGGTGAAAAAGGAAACCTTGCCTTGGGTAATAGCTCAGAAATGGTATTTGAAGGTAACTGATGATATTCCTTTGCTGATGACTGAATTCTTAAGTCTCAGCTCCCTTCATTTAGATCCTATGGAGCGACAGCTTCTACAGAGACTGTGTTACTTTGTAATGCTCTTTGTAATAAAGCTATTGGAACGTTACTGAATTTCTGGCACCACAGGCTTTACCCTGACTCTGTACAACTTACCAAGAAATCAACAGAGGGTACCTATGGGCTGCCTGACCTTACCACAGAGTTAAACGTTTTCAAGCTTGTATTTATTTTTAATTTCTGGCGTTACCCAGGGCACGAGGAAGTTCCCTGGCCAAGGGGGGTATCCGTGCCACAGCCGTGCTCCAAAACACAGCAGTGACGATTCTGGATCTTTCACCGCTAGGCCACCATGGGAGGCCCCCGCCCCCGTTTTTAGTTCTTCTTCTGACTTGCTGGGGGGGGGGAGTGTCAAGAGCCTTATTTGACCATTCGTTTATTTTGTAATGACATTTCAAATTGCAGACTCTCTTTATTTCTACCTTACCTTCAAAACTAGCACGCTAGTGGTGGCACCCATGTGATCCGAAAGTTCCTGACAAAATAAATATACATCCTTCCATGTGTTTGTCCATCTGCTCATTCTTTGTTGAGTACCGAGTACCTGTGATGTTCAAGGTGTTAGGATTAAAGCGACATCCAGCTCAGTTGGCAAAGCCTGGTTCGCAAATGTATACGTTCAGCTCCCCCCATCTACCGTTTCACATCCGCAGATACAGAAGCCACATTAAGGGACTTGGGTATCTTAGAATTCTGGTACCCTCAGTGGCCTGGAGCCAATCCCTGCGGATACCAAGTGACGACTGCATGCCCAGAGGCAGAAAGTAAGTCGCAGGTTATGTAAATGCGTTTTCAATAAATGCAGCTTCAAGCCAGTGTGGACTAACCCTCTTCTAGGAGGCTGGCAAACGCTGCAGTCGTGAGGGCGGTGGTTCCCGCCCTTGGCTGTGCACCGGGGTTCAACTGGAGAACTTTAGCAATTACTCGTGCCTGGGCCCTAGCTCAGAAATTCTGAGCGAATGGTCTGGGGTGCAGCCAGGGCTCCGGGCATTTCAGTGTTTTTCACGTGGCTCTGATACGCTGTCACGGCTGGGACCCACCGCTTGAGGAGGTGGAGGCGGAAGCAGTGGTGTCTTGGGGTGGTCAGGAAAGGCGTTCTTCGTAGTGGGCCATGAAATCTGAGTATCTGGGGTGGGGCTTTAAAAATTGCGGCTGCTTGGGCCTACTTCCAGAGGTTCCTGTTTAATTGATTTAGAGTGGGGGCCAGGAATGAGCATTTTCAAAACCTTACTAATGGGAGTTCCCCTGGTGGTTCAGCAGTAACCAACCCGACTAGGATCCATGAAGACGCAGGTCTGATCCCTGGCCTTGCTCGGTGGGTTAAGGATCTGGCTTTGCCGTGAGCTGTGGTGTAGGTGGCAGCCAAGGCTCGGATCCAGTGTTGCTGTGGCTGTGGTGTAGGCGGGCAGCTGTAGCTCCCATTTGATCCCTAGCCTGGAAACTTCCATATGCCGTGGGTGTGGCCCTAAAAAGACAAATAAATAGGTAAATAAATAAATAAATAAATAGGTAAATAGATTTCCTTTAGAAAAGATACAAACTTACTAATGTATTTAATTATGCAGCCTGGGTTGAGAACTGCTAGCATAGCTGAGCAGAATTCGGTTTGTCTGTGTATCTCGCAAGGGCATAAACCAAACTGGAAGTTGGTAGGTTTGGGCTCCATATGGGGAAAGAAGTTCTTCAACAGTTTGAACTATCTGCAGGCGTCTGAACTGATTCTGGTTCATTCTTGCTCCTGCCATGGAAAGCCCTCAGACAACACAGTCCTTCCTTGAACTTCCTCCAGTGGTTCTTTGACCGAATAACCAAAGGGTTTTAGTTCCCCCAGAATACTTTTTCCCCCTTTTTTGGCCGCCCTGCAGCATATGGCGTTCCCTGGCCAGGGATCAGATCCCAGCCACAGCTCTGGCAATGCCAGATCCTTTAACCCACTGTGCGGGGCTGAGGATCAAACCTGCATCTCGGTGATGCAGAGACATTGCTGATCCCACTGTGCCACAGAGGGAACTCTCCGCCAGAAATACTGACCAGGTGTGCCAGCATGTAGTTAGTGGCAGCTGTGGTGTGACTGCCACCGTAAGGCACATACATTTTAATTCAGGATGTTAACATATGCAAAATAAATCCATTTGCATCTTAGAATAGGTGGCATAAATCAATAACTAGAAAGTTAGTGCTATTGAATTGAGAGAACACTCTCCCCTCTATATTACCAGGTGTGATTATCAGAGCTGCTGTCTTGGGTTTGCTGAGCGAATTAAAAAGGGGTTTGGAGTTTCCTGGTGGCCTAGAGGTTAAGGATCCAGCATTGTCACTGCTGTGGTGCGGGTTCCATACCTGGCCTGGAAATTTCTGCATGCCAAACAGAAAGGGGGGAGTTTTATGCTCATTTTCTTATTCTCACTATTTTCTGGGCTTAGATTGTATATTATTCATTGGTGTGTCCCCATTTCTTGAGAAATATCTGTTGAATGAATGGGAGAACAAAGGAATGAATCCATACTCTTTAAAGAGGTGGCACTAGGCTTGTAGAAGTTAAGTGCTTTGCTCAAGGTCACATAGATCATAGCTAGCAGAAGTGGGCAGGACCAGACAGATTTTTTTTTTTTTTTTTTTTTTGCTCTTAGGGCCACACCTGTGGCATATGGTGGTTCCCAGGCTAGGGGTCCAATCAGAGCTATAGCTGCCAGTCTACACCACAGCCACAGCAACATCTGATCCAAGCCATGTCTGTGACCTATACCACAGCTCACTGCAATGGCGGATCCTCAGCCCACTGAGCGAGGCCAGGAATGGAACCCAAACCTCGTGGTTCTTGATGGGATTTGTTTCTGCCGCGCTACGATGGGAACTCCCAAGACATATCTTCTAAACCTTCTTTGAAACCAGTTTTATAACCTCAGACTCTCAATTTTGGGGGTTGGGAAGGGGTCCAGATAATTCTTTGTTGTAGGAGGCTGTCCTGGGCCTAATCAGATGTTTGGTAGCATCTCAGAGTTCACCTTGTGGCTCAGCAGTTAATGAACCCGACTAGTATCCATGAGGTTGCGGGTTCGATCCCTGGCCTTGCTCAGTGGGTTAAGGATCTGGAGTTGCCGTGAGCTGTGGTGTAGGTCGCCAGCGAGGCTCGGATCTGACGTTGCTGTGGCTGTGGCGTAGGCCAGCGGCTACAGCTCCGATTTGACTCCTAGCCTGGGCACCTCCATATGGCATGGGTGAGGCCCTAAAAAGATGAAAAGACAAAAAAAAAAAACAAAAACAAAAGATGTTTGACAGCATCTCTAGTCTCCACCCACTAGATGACAGTAATACACCTCCACCTGTGACAACCAAAAATGTCTCTAAACATTGCTAAATATGCCCTGGGCGGGGAAACCTGCCGTTTGAGTACCACTACCCCTTGGTCTTAGCTGTTTTCTTTGTTTGCCTTTCTTACAGGATGCTGTTGAGAGTTTTTTCTTTCTTTTTTAAATAGAAGTTGAGTATGTAGAGTTTAAGGTGACTTCTGGTATACAAATAATCTGCTTCAGCATCTGATCTGAGCTTTGGTGGAAACCAAGAATTTTGTGCAAGTTGGCCCTGAACGATAAGGTTGCTGTGGGTCCTATGCATAGTGCCTGCAAGGCACACAGCTCTTTTTTTTTTTAAATGTATTTTTAGGGCCACCCACCTGTGGCCTATGGAGGTTCCCAGGCTTGGCGTTGAATTGGAGCTGTAGCCGCTGGCCTATGCCACAGCCACAGCAACGCCGGATCTGAGCCGCGTCTGCAACCTACACCACAACTCACGGCAATGCTGGATCCTTAACCCACTGAGCGAGGCCAGGGACTGAACCTGCGTCCTCATGGGTGCTAGTTGAATTTGTTTCCCCTGCGCCACAATAGGAATGCCTGAAAGGAAAAGTTCAGAACTTTTACGTATATCATCATTTTATCCTTTAAAATATATTAATTTTTTTATTAATGTTCAAAATATTAGTTTTTTTAAACATACATTGAGTTTAATAGGGGTGATGAGTAAAATTTATAAATGTATTTATAAGCGTGTGTGTGAGTGTGAGTGTGTGTGTGTAGCTCGTGCTCAGAGCTTACTGGGAAAGGTGTGCCGTAAGACCTCGTGAAGGCCTTTCTGTGTGCTGCCTGTGGTCGCTGGTTGTACAGGAAACGCCACCAAGTCACTGTCGCTGCATAGCTTTGTCCCAAGTCACCAACTGCAGGCTCCCCCAACCCTAAGGTTCCCCTCTGCTCAATTGAACGGATACCTAGGGATCCTCCACTGTGTGCCAGTCCCTTTGCTAGGATGGCGGAGACAGCGACAAATAAGGCAAAGACCCTGCAACTGGTGAGGCGGGGAGCGGGAAGAAGAAGCGTAAGTGTGACCGTGGACCGTGCGTTCCGGGATCCCGGTGGGAGAACAAGGCGATTGATTACTCGGGCCCCGGTACAGGGAAGGCTGCCCTCCAATGACACAGGAGCGGGTAAGGATTCGGAGAAGAGCATTCTCGGCCAGGGAGGCCACTCTGGGTCCCTGCAGTGGGGAGCGTCTGGAGCAGCGCTGAGAGGCGGGGCTGGCTTACAACCGGCTGTGTATAGAGTTGGTATTCATTGTTGTATTGTATTGTATTGTATTGTATTGTATTTTTATTTTATTTATTTAATTATTTTTGTCTTTTTGTCCTTTTATGGCCGCACCCGCGGCATATGGAGGTTCCCAGGCTAGGGGTCGAATCGGAGCTGTAGCCGCCGGCCTCCGCCACAGCCACAGCAACGCGGGATCCGAGCTGCATCTGTGACCTACCCCACGGCAACACCGGATACTTAACCCACTGAACAAGGCCAGGGATCGAACCCGCAACCTCGTGGTTCCTAGTTGGATTCGTTAACCGCTGCGCCACGTCGGGAACTCCATAGAGTTGATATTCAGCAGGTGCACCCAGCAAGCCCGCACTGGCTGTTAAAATATTATAATCCCTCCATCTTAGTTGGAAAGTAGCTACTGACCCAAGTCCTTGAGGGGCCTCTGGCAATCCTGGCGTCTTCCTGGGCAGGGACAGGAGTCGGGTGGTGCTTGAACTTCCCTGCAATTCAGCAACTAAAGAGTTAATGTCTGGCCCAGCAGGGGGCCTTGAGGATCCTAAACCAACTCTGTGGCCTGAGTTTGTTTTGTAGGGTTGGTGCCCTGTGAGTCCGCCTGTGGTTGAACATTTTGAGTATGGCTCTTGGCTGCGGGGATCAAGTTGTGGAGCTGAATTTGATCTCGAAGGTGACGGTCAGTCTTTGAAAGAGTTTGAGAAGGAAAGTGGCAGGATTTTCTGTGGGATGATTATTTTGGAGGCAGCAGGGGTCCCCGTGGAGAGATGAGGCTTTGACATAGGGCAGAGTCAAGGGGTGTGGAAAGAGGAGGTGGGCTGGTGAGAAGTCAGGGAGAGAGAGACACAACTCCACAAGTTGGTGGATGGACGTAAGACCAAGAGGGGACCAGGAGGTGGCCATACAGGTTTGGGGCGTGTGTCTGTCCTTGAGACTCAGGACACAGGAGGACGAGCAGCTGTGCAAGGAGGTTGAGCGGATGCCTAGAGAAGAAGACCCGGAGGGAGGCAGTTTTCCTGTGGGTCCAGCAGCCACCTAGTTAGTTACGTACCTTCCCCCGCATGCTGAGCTCCCCTGCTCGCCTGGTAGGACTCACCAAAGCCCCAGCTAAATCTTTGGTCATTGGCAGCAGATACGACTTTAGGACTGAGTAACACCTTTAACTTTCTTTCCGGGGGAGCCCGGGGGTGCCTAAGACCTGCCACTTCCCAGCTGCGATGTCACTCGCAGAGAATTAGTGCTGACTTTGACTGGAGCGCTGAGGAAGAAACAGGAGGCAGAACCTCGAAAAGAAAGACTGGAGTGTGAAAGTTTGTATTTAATACTGTAGGCAGTAGGGAGCCACTGCAGGTGTTGGAGCAGGGGAGGGATAGGACAAGAAAGGAAGGGCAATCTGGGAGGGACGGGTACAAGGTAAATTAAAGGCCAAGGTCATTTTTGAGCCCATAATCACAGTTGATGAGACTTCTAAGGCTTGAGCCTATGGACAGCAGAGCTGATGCCCTGACTGATGGGTTTTAGCAAGTAAACTAATTTTTTTCTACCGACCTTTCACTAAAGGTTAAAATACAAACTTTTTTTTTCCATTAGTAAATTCACTCAACATCTCTCAATATTACCTGGAGCTTTTAAAAAGAAAGATAAGTGCTTTATTTTTAAGAATAACCATTTAGAACCATTTATAGGTTTGATAATAATTTAGTATAAATTCAGTTCTTATGGACACTTGGCATACGAAGAGTCTGGTTAAATTATGGGACTTGCTTCCTAAGGGGAGACCATGTTATATGGAAAGCGATTGGTTAATATATAAAGAACCCTTACAAATGGAAGAGAAAACCCACAAACGTCCCATCAGAAAAAGAAGGCAAAAGGCTTGAACTGGAAATTATACGAGGAATAATGCAAGAATCCAATGAGCATTTCAGAGCATGTTCAAATGTGGATAATGGGGAGTTCCCATTGTGAAAATGAATCCAACTAAGAACCGTGAGGTTGCAGGTTCGATCCCTGGCCTCGCTCAGTGGGTTAAGGATCTGGCATTGCCGTGAGCTGTGGTGTAGGTCGCAGATGCGGCTCGGATCTGGCGTTGCTATGGCTCTGGTGTGGCAGCTGTGGCTCCGATTAGACCCCTAGCCTGGGAACTTTCATGTGTCGCAGGTGCGGCCCTAACAAACAAAACAAAACAAAATGTGGATAATGAGATGGCATTTTTGTTTCCTCTGAAGGGGGACAGGGACAGAACCGTAGGGTGTCAGAGCCTATAGGAACCAAAGTGATTTGACCTCACCTGGTCGTTTTACAGGTGAGGAAACAGGCTGGATCAGGGAAGGGCCACACTTAGGGCCACGGGGAAGACAGGCAGGGTCGGCGGAGACCCACCTCGGATGACCGTGACTGCTGGGAGGTCTGGGCTCATTAGTCTCACACTCAGTTAAGGCCCTTGGAGAATGGAACTAACTGGGGTGAAACTCATACAGGTATTGAAGTCTGCTGGATGGATCTGGAAGACATTATGCTAAGTGAGATAAGCCAGACTGAGAAAAGCAAGTACTGTAGGATCTCACTTATATGTGGAATCTGAAAAACAAAAACAAAATGGACAGACTCATAGAGAAGAAACCGGTGGTTGCCAGAGGAGAGGGTGGTGGGGGACTGGGTGAAATAGATGAAGGGGATTAACAGATACAAACCTCCAGTTAGAGAATAAATAATCGGGAGTTCCCGTCGTGGCTCAGTGGTAACGAACCCAGCTAGGAGCCATGAGGATGTGAGTTCCATCCCTGGCCTCGCTCAGAGGGTTAAGGATCCGGCGTTGCCGTGAGCGGTGGTGTAGGCTGCAGACATGGCTCGGATCCCGAGTTGCTGTGGCTGTGGTGTAGGCCGGCAGCTGCAGCTCCAATTCAACCCTAGCCTGGGAACCTCCATGTGCCATGGGTGTGGCCCTAAAAGGATAATCAATCCATCGGTCCACGGGGGTGTCCTGTACAGCATAAGGAAAATGGACAATAGTATTGTAATAACTTTGTGTGGGGACAGATGATTACTAGACTTATGGTGAAGATCACTTCATAATGTAGACGTGTCAAATCGTGATGGATACAGTTGAAACTAACCTAATATTATACCTCAACTATATTTCAGTTAGAGTAAGGGAAAGAAAAGGAGCCCCGCTTCACTCCCGCCCATTTGGTCTTGCTTGCAGTTTCCCAAAGCGACCACAAGATGTCAGTGTTTAAAAACGGTAACAAGTCAATGCTGCAAGCGCTCAGTCGCTGCGCTTGATTTCAAAATACAAGGGAGTTTCTAGTTTTCAAAATGTACATTTTAAGAGGGGAAAAACCATAAAACTGTTGCAATCAGGGTATCAGTTCATTTTTTTTTCTTGTAAAAGAAACGGTGTATTAGGCGTATGTAAAGACTGCTTTGAAGGACAGCATTCCACGGGGTGGTGCCAGGGGGAGTTCAGGTTAGGATACAGCCCCTTTGGGACACTTTATAAACATTCCATTTATAAAAGTCTGGAGTTCTCCCCAGGAAAAAGTGCTGTGCACCCAGGGCTGGCCCCCCGGGCTCCGAATCTGCCCTAAGTGGCGGCAGCATGATGCCTGGGCCATTCCAAACCCTCTCTGCTCCTTTCTGGCTTCTCCTCAGAGGTTCTTTTTTTTTTTTTTTTTTTAATAAGATTGAATGAAATAACGTGATATATTCTCGGAGATGGTTATAAGCCCCAGCTCTGGGGTCACACAACTCAGTGGGGATACTGATCACTTCCTAGGTGTGTGAACTTGAAGTTGTTGCATCTCTTTGGGGCTCCAATCACTCAGAGGTTAAAAAAGGGCTGAAATGTCCCCATCTCATAGGCTTGCTGTGAAAGTATGGGAAGCATTTTCCATGTCCCGTCCAGTACCAGGTCAGCAACAACAATAATTATCACTATGACTTGGGTATTTCATGTATGTCTCTGCCATGTGTGCTGCCTGGCATTGCTGCATCTTGTTTTTGTTGTTGTTGGTTTTTTTTTTTTCTTTTTCTTTTTTAGGGCCACACCTGTGGCATATGGAGGTTCCCAGGCTAGGGGTCGAATCAGAGCTACAGCTTCCAGCCTATGCCACAGCCACAGCAACGCTAGATCCGAGCCGCATCTGCAACCTACACCACAGCTCACGACAACACTGGATCCTTAACCCACTCTGCGAGGCCAGGGATCAAACCTGCAACCTCCTGGTTTCTAGTCAGATTCATTTCCACTGTGCCACAGTGGGAACTCTGAGGATTGGGGTTTGATCCCCCAGTAGGTTAAGGAGCTGGCATTGCTGTGAGCCGTGGTGTAGTGCGGCAGCTGCAGCTGTGATTCAGCCCCTAGCCTGAGAACTTCCATATGCCCCAGTTGCTGCCTTAAAAAGAAAAAAAAAATTCCGTGATGGTTTATCATGACACATTTAATACAGTTCTCTGTGCTGTACAGTAGGACCTTGTTAATACAGTTCTCTGTGCTG
>PVHT021183629.1:23013827-23025949 GCA_004024745.2 Catagonus wagneri
GCAGCTGTGACAGTGCAGGATCCTTTATCCCACTGTGCTGGGCTGGGGATCAAACCTGCACCTCTGCAGCAACCCGAGCCACTGTGGTTGGATTCTTGACCCACTGAGCCACAGCGAGAACTCTCGTAACTTTTACATATCAGTCTCCTCCACGTAACTATGAGCTCTTCAAATACAGAAGCACACCTGTGCGTGTGTAATTTTCGTCTCTGTATCCTCAGTGTTCGTACTACTAAATGTCCTTTCTCTTCATTTACAGGTAAGTCCGTGGAAGCCTGGAGAGGTAAGCTGAATTAACTGGCATTGCTTTCGAGTTAGCACTCCCTCTTGGCACAGCCCTTGTCACTCTGAGCTGTAATTGTGGGTTTACCTCTCTGTGTACTGTGCTTGACTGCCAGCAACCCGAGGGCAGGAAAACCTACGTGGAGTTGCGCCCCCAGTGTTAAAACATCCTTGTCGTCATCACTATTATCCCAGCAAACATTTATGGGGCACCAGGTGCCAGGCACTGTTCTAAGCACCTTTTCACGTGTGACTCAGTCGAATCCTCACATATAAACTGTGAGATGGGTGTCATCATTGTCTGAATTTATGGGAGGGGAGACAGAGAGAAAAGTGAACTTACCCGCTACCATACAGCTAAGAGTAGGGAGCCAAGCGGCCTGGATCGAGGGCCAGAGCACTTCGTCAGTAAGTGGTGTTGCCACTCAGGCAGAAAGCCCGTGATGCATTTTGTTGGACTGAACTGAAGCACCACGACTGGATATCGAGTAGTATGTCGGCGCGTCACGGGGAGCGACCTTTACGGGGCTTGCCTTCGAGCTCTGCATTCAGAGCTGCTTTAGGCGCCCGTTCCGGTGCGGGCAGGAGAGCCGTGCCTGCTGGGAAGGGGTCGGTGAGCGGGAGAGAGGGTGCGGTGCGGGCAGGAGAGCCGTGCCTGCTGGGAAGGGGTCGGAGAGTGGGAGAGAGGGTGCGAGGGGCCCGCTAACCAGCCGCCCGCGTGCTCCCTGCAGCAGGCAGCAGTGGAGGGGGCGCGGACTGTCAGCGAGTCCGCGGCGGGACTGCAGGTAGCTCTTCTCAGCGGAAGGCAGTGCTCAGTCCCCTGGGCACCACGAGCAGCCTGGGCACAGCTGGAAGCTCAGTCAGCCAAGCCTGGATGGGTGGTGCGTGGGGTTTGGTTGGGTACCAGCTCCGTGGATGAGTAGAGGCTCTCTGGAGCCCTGTGCTGAGCGAGACGGGGACGTGTCCAGGCTCAATGGAGAGAGCGTTAGAGATGCTCCTGGGGGCTGTGGGCTCCGTCTGGGGGGCAGAGTGCCACAGGCTGACTCATCCAGGGCTCTACCCCAGAATACCGATGCCGTGGCCTCTGTGCTCCAACTCGCCGCATGCAGGTCACCCACGGTCACCCCCCCCAGCCCCCCCAGAGGGCGGGGAGATGACGTCTCCCATGGCTGTCCCCAGCTGCGGGGCCAGAGCCGCCGTCCCTCCCCTCTCCCGGCAGCGTTGTCGCAGTGCTGTGTTATTGTTGGCTGATGTGAACAGGGCTGAACATCTGCCAGACATCTGCTCCTGTCTCCTGTGTGCGCTCCCAAACAGACGGGCAGGAAGCAGCACCACCCTTGGGCTGAAGTGCCAGGGGCTTGAGCGGCTGCACCAGGACACCGCCTGGCTTTGCCTGGGGCCCGTGGGGGCTGGCCGGGCGGTGGGAGAGCTCTCGGATCTCTGTGCTTCCCCTCTTCCTGGGAAGGGACACTATTACGATCAGGGACTGTCATAGAAGAGGGGCCTGCTGGGGGCGGCCAGGGGTGGGGAGAGGGCGCGTATGTCAAGATCCCCCCTGCCCTGGGGAGGCAAAGACAGGGGGACGAGGCCTCTGCTCCGGGATGGATGTGGGAAGGAGAGAGGCTTTCTGGGTGTCCCGGAAACAGACCTTGAGACACAGATGCCAGTGCAAGCAGTTTATTTGATGTGAGTCTGTTTGAGATGATGAGAAACAGGCAAGAAAGGAAAGTCGGGGAGTTCCCATTGTGGCGCAGTGGAAACGAACCTGACTGGTATCCATGAGGATGCCGGTTCAATCCCTGACCTCGCTCGCACAACGCCATACCCTCAGTCCACTGAGCAAGGCCAGGGATCGAACCTACATCCTCATGGGTGCTAGTTGGGTTCATTAACCTCGGAGCCACGACAGGAACTTCGGGCTCCTGGGGTCTTACTTAGGGTTTGAAGACAAATATATTTCTCTTCCTTCTTGTTGCTTTTTGCTCTCACCCCCTGGACATCCTCCGTGTTTCTGGATTCTTCCCGCTGAGGTCTGTTTACTCTCTGGGGCCACCTTCTGGACAGGACCTAAGACGCCCACCCTCTCTCTCTCTCGTGTGGCTCACATCTTGCAACAAGAGTCGTGGATTCTTAGCGTCCCAGCAGATTCTAGGCATGCAGACCCATCCCAGGGCAGCTTAGTCACCAAAAGCAACGCCCCATAACCCCCCGGGCAGAGGCAATGCTTTTGCCCACTGCCCACCCCCAACCCCGTGCACACAGACAGCTCCCGGGTAAGGCTCGCTCTTCGTGGTCGTGGCCCCAGTGGGAATCTACTGAGGGCGCACTGCGGACTGCTCCCTTCTGAGTCCCTGGCCAGCAGCACCAAGCCTGACATTTAGCCGCTGCTCCGTCGGCGTTTGTTAAGTGGCTGAACGAGTCCTTTGGTTTGGGGTCAGGAGGTGGCTCTGTGTGCGCTGGCCGGGTGGGCCCCTTGCACCAGCCCCTCAGAAGAACCTTTTATTGAGACTGGTATTCAGGGTCAGCTCCAGCTCTCCATCCGCTCTGGGGCGTTGAGATGATGTCCTTAGAGGAGGGGGGACGCATGGGTCTGGGACAACCAGAATGTGCATGCCAGCTTTGCCTCCTTCTGTTTCGTCATAACGCAGGATCCATTGAGAGAACTTGAAAGGCTGATGGAGAGAATCCAGGCTCAGATACACTTCTGCTTCGGTGATTTGGACACACAGGTGCTGGGACGACTCGCTTCTCTGGGTGCTGGTTTTCATTTTTCACCCGGCACAGTGTGAGTGTGACACAGTTGTGCAAATGTTGCTTCTCAGAGAGCTGAGGTTTCCTCCAGTCATGCCCTCTTTGCCACCTCGTTATTGCCAGGTCTTTCTCAATCCCCTGAGCATTCTGGTTCCTGTGCAGTAGTTTTCCCAAAAAAATGATTTTCAGGCAAAAGCCTTTGGCCAGAAGGGTGTTGATTCAATAGAGTCCATCACTGTGACTTCTTTCGGTTCCATCTTTGCAGGAAGCAGCCTGGTCCAAGAGAAGATGCTTAAAATGAAGACTGACTGATAGCAAGATGTTTAAAAAATAAGGGCAAAACAGCTAGCTGCTTCAGTCAAATGCTTCATCATGAGATGTGTTCATTTTTACTCATTCATTCATTCATTCATTCATCCATCCGGTCCCTGGTTGTGGCCCAGGTGCTGGGGATACAAGAGATGGATGGAGGAGTGTCTGTTGTAGCTCGGTGGGCTAAGAACCTGACATGGTGTCCCCGAGGCTGCAGATTTGATCCCTGGCCTTTCTCAGTGGGTTAAGGATCTGACATTGACGCATGCTGTGGCGAAAGTAGCAGATGTGGCTCAGATCCATCGTTGCTGTGGCTGTGGCATGGGCCAGCAGCTGCAGCTCCCATTCAACCCCTAGCCTGAGAGCTTCCATATGCCGGAGATGGGGCTGTAAAAAAAAAAGAAGAAGAAGAAAAAGAAAGAGAGAGAGTTGGTTGGATATTCCTTGGCTGGCACATTCTTCGAAAAGGATTCCAAGTAGTTGTCACCACGGGCAGGAGCTCCTGCTCCCCACCCCGTCTCGGGCACCTGTTCATTCCGTGCGCCTGCTCACACCTCGCTTCGCACCCGTTAGGATGCTGACGGTGTGGCTTGTCCTGCTGCTCTTCTGCCTCGTCCCCCTGCCTGCCTTCAGTCTTGGTTCCTTACCTGCAAAGAACCTTCTCCACCCTCCTACCTTCTTGCCCCTCTCAGGGGGTCTCCTAGGACCCTTTACCTGTGGTGCTTGCGGCTGAAGAGGTCACAGTTTTGTGAAAGAAAGAGACAAACGTGGCGGGGGTGGAACGCTAACTCACACTGCAGTGTGGATGCGCAAGACAAAGGGCTCATACACTCTGCAGGGACCGTGATTTCCTTTACGAAGCCCTAAGGGGAAGCTGGAGAGGGGGCTAACGAGATTCAAACCAGCCTTGGAAATCTTATTCCAGGCCAGGCATTCCAACAGTCCCCTTAGGCAAAATTTTTGATCTCTTAAGCTTGTTCTCATTGTCTTTCTGTACCCCGAGATGGCATCTGGAGTCTACAGAGGGCTTACCGAGCGTGCACGGCAGAGGGCAGAAAGGGGATCCTCGAGTCCGTGGTCTGTCCTGTTGGACCCTCGCTGAGCTCTGCCCTGGGGCACCGGATTGCTCTGCTCCCCGGACTGGTAACTGTTGAGGGGGGACCAGCTTCCTCCCCTGGTATTCGTGGACCATGACCTTGGGAGTCTGTGGTTGGGGGATTAGTGATGGGGTGTCTCCTATGGCTTGGTCAGAACTGGTCCTTCCTGGTTGGTTTAGCATCACATCAGTTTTCTCAGTGAACTGCTGCTTATCCTTTTCCACGAACTTGAACTTCTTGATCGTGTGCACAGCACAGGGAATGGGAAGCAGTTAGTGCTTAACTCAAGGGCCGCCCTCTGCAGTTCTGCGGTACCTCAAGTTCACTTTGATGTGATTTCCCTCTGGGTTGTGTGGTTGTCACTACCCGAACGGTGAGTCCAGCTTGCGCTGGGCAGAAGCATTTCCCTCAACTTCCCAGAGAAATTGGAATCAAGGCATTATATTCCTTTTCCCTTCTCTGGCCAATCTCTCCTCCCATCCGTTGTCCTTTGGGACTAAAGATGTGGCTCCGGTTTGTCTACTTCCTCTAAGTCGTACCCTCTCCCTCTTGGGCAACATCTTAGATCACAGTCTCCTGTATAGACCAGAGGTATTTTCTCTCTCTTATGGGATAAACTAAGAAAATCTGCATCCAGACCTGCTTATTGATAAGCCAGGGTGTACTGGGGATGAACATTCAATGGGGGAGTTCCCGTCATGGCTCAGTGGATCACAAACCCAACTAGAATCCATGAGGATGAAGGTTCGATCCCTGGCCTCGCTCAGTGAGTTAAGGATGTGCAGTGTTGCCATGAGCTGTGGTGTAGGTCGCAGATGTGGCTCGCATCTCCCATTACTGTGGCTGTGGTGTAGGCTGGCAGCTGCAGCTCTGATTCAAGCCCTAGCCTGGAAACTTCCATATGCTGCAGGTGCAGCCCTAAAAAAGAAAAAAATCCAGTGGGGAAATCCCTTTCTTGCAACAAATCTAGCTTCTAGGATCACTGTGTGCCTGGAGATTCCAGATTCCTAGGTGATTCATCAGAAGCTGAGCTGCGGAGTTCCCGTCGTGGCTCAGTGGTTAACCAATCCGACTAGGAACCATGAGGTTGCAGGTTCGATCCCTGGCCTTGCTCAGTGGATTAATGATCCGGCGTTGCCGTGAGCTGTGGCGTAGTTCGCAGATGCAGCTTGGATCCTGTGTTGCTGTGGCTGCGGTGTAGGCCGGCGGCTACAGCTCCGAGTAGACCCCTAGCCTGGGAACCTCCATATGCCACGAGTGCAGCCCTAGAAAAGGCAAAAGGACAAAAAAAAAAAAAAAAGAAGCTGAGTTGCTTTGGCTTCCTGCTTTATTGGTCCTTATCTATTTGCCTTTCCTCCCATCTTCTAGCAGGTGTGGGCCTCAGGCTGTCTAGGAAAAGAGCAAAAACAAATGCAAAAGAGAAAAATGCATCAATGCATTAAAAAATAATTACTCCCATAACCAAGTGCCACCATTACATACACAGGACTGTGGAGAACAGAAAGGGGCGGGACTCGAGGATGCTTTGCTGATCAGGAAGACTTCTTCTAGTAAAGGCCAGCCCAGCAGAAGGAAGGGCCTGTCAACTCATGAATAATCTTGAAAGAGACCTTTTATTTTTCAACTTCATATGGAAGTTCCCGGGCCAGGGATCAGATCTGAGCCATAGCTGCGACCTATGCCATAGCTATGGCAATGGCGCATCCTTAACCCACTGTGCCGGGCTGGGGCCTGGACCCATGCCTCAGCAGCAACCTGAGCCACTGCAGAGACAACGCCAGATCCTTAACCTCTGTGCCACCGTGGGAACTCCTTGAAAGAGAGGCTTGAAAGGACCGTACAAAGAGTGTAGATTTCAGAGGACAAAATCTGTTGGACTGTTAAGAACTATACGCTCCCCCCCACCCGCCTCCGAGCAACTAAATTGCCTGCTGAGCATTCGCAGTTTTCTTCTGATTACCGAGTAATAAATACTCAGTGTGGAAAACTGAGGAAAATAAACATGGCTATCTTCAGTGGATTCCCTTCACATGTATTTTTCATGCCATAGAGTGTTTATCAGATGCTACGTGAACAAGCAAGTGATGTGCTGTGTTAAACCACTGAATTTGGGGGTTCACTGGTGACCGTCATATACCCCAGCCTATTTTGACTAATTTGGAAATTGAGAGGAGAGGTAAGATGCTGCTGTAACAAACACATGAAATGCGTGGCATCCATATAGTTGCTGGGTAACTGGCGGTGAGGAAACCGCCCGCTCCTGTTGTGTAGCGGTGAGCCATTTATGACGTGTCTCCCAGGATTACTTTGGAAGGCGCCTTTGGTTTTTAATGACCTTGTAGCTCCAGAAGAAGTGGTTGGAAAGCAGAATGTTGGTGTTTGTGTTGGTTGTTACTGGCCACGCTGAACAAGGTGTTAGAAGGAAGAGATGCTCATGGAAAATAATTGACTAGTTTCCAAGAGTAATAAAAGGGCATGGAAGAGGGCCAGAAAGGCAGGCTGGGAAAATTAACTGCCTCTAGAGGATGGAGTCAGAAACGGGATCGAGAGAGACTTTTGAATAGTCCAAGGCAAATTCAGATTAAGGGTGTCATCCCCAGGGTGCTGTCCAGTTGGAATCAGGGCAAAAATCAAACTGAAGGTGTGAGTCTAACAGCTATTATTAAAAGTTGCCGCTGGTGGAGTTCCCTCCGTGGCTCAGTGGTTAACGAATCTGACTAAGAACCATGAGGTTGCGGGTTCGATCCCTGACCTTGCTCAGTGGGTTAAGGATCCGGCGTTGCCATGAGCTGTGGTGTAGGTTGCAGACGCGGCTCGGATCCCGCGTTGCTGTGGCTGTGGTGAAGGCCGGCAGCTACAGCTCCTGTTAGACCCCTAGCCTGGGAACCTCCATATGCCGAGGGTGCGGCTCTACATAAAGGCAAAAAGACAAAAAAAAAAGGTTCCCGCTGGTTACAGCGTCTTGGAGCAAGGCGAAGAATGTTGTGAACTTCACACTTGTTGCTCTAGGTGGCCGTAAGGCAGCTGCTGTTGCAGTTAAGAGGCTTGGGGGGCGTGGAGTAAAGAAATAAAGCAGATTCGGGAACCAAGTCTTGAAAGAACAATGGGTGTGGTTCCTGGAAGATGAAACTGGAAACCGACTACTGAGCTTGAGAGTCATACTGCCAAAAAAACTCAAAAAAAAAAAAAAGTTCCTGGCCTTAAAAAAGCCCATGATTATTGGAGACCTTTAACCCTATAACCACCCCGAGGCTCCAGCACATGCCCAGGCGACAAACAGGCTGAGGAAGCTCTGCAGCCCCCCTGGCAGGCGCACTTTCCAGAGTCTACTTCAGAAGTGGCCGGGGAGGCAATGGAAAAGGAAGAACCTTCCAAACTGTGTCCTTGGAGAGCAGGAAAGAAGGCCGTGCCCTCCAGAGAGCACGGTAGAGGCCTCGTCGGGGGACACCCCCATCCTCAGGCTGGAAGCCTTCACCATGGCTGTCCGGTAGGATTTCAGAGTTTCTACGGGCCACTGACCGCTGGGTGCCTCCTAGTTTGCTTCCCTTTGGATGGGAAGACGCCGCGGCTCTTGTCCTGCCCCTCCAGCCCTGAACGCTAGGTGTGCAGAGGCCAGAGCCAGCCTACTGCTTGATTTTGTGAGTAAAGTCTGGTTGGAACACAGTCATGCCCAGTTATTTACAGACGGTCAGTGGGCTGTGATGGCAGAACTGAATAGTTGCAGCAGAGATCTTACGGCCCCCAGACCTAACATATTTACCCTCTGGCCCTTGAGAAAAAGTTGGCTGGGAGTTGCTATGTGGCGCAGCAGAAACGAATCCGACCAGTATCCATGAGGATGCAGGTTCGATCCCTGGCCTCGCTCAGTGGGTCGGGTGGGGGGTCTGGCTCTGAGCTGTGGCGAAGGCCGGCAGCTGCAGCTCCCATTCGCCCCCCATATGCCGCAGGTGAGCCCCCCACCCTGCCCACCCCCCCGAAAAAAAAAGTTTGCTGACTCCTGGACCGAGAGCAGCCACACCTGGCTTGTTACAGAGACCACTGTGCCTCTGCTGGAGATTCTGATCTTTAGAGCTGGGGACTGGGACAGGATGGGAGGGTGGCTCATCTCCTGTGGACTGGGGGTGTTTTCTTTGTGTGTGGGGGCGTGCAGAAGCGGGATGCTGGTGACCAGACTGCAGCTGAGACATTGAGTCCTTGTGCTCTTTCTAGCTGCCTGTCAGCTGCGCATGAGCAGAGGTTGAGTTCTAGGCAACAGATCATGAATGAAAAGGACATGGGTCACGTCCGGCCCAAGGCCTTGAAAAGCCCACGGGTGAGTCCCCACGCTCCTTTGTCCTCTGTTCTGGAACTCTGGAGGCGTTGTGTGGAGATGGTGGAGACACAAGGAGGAGACAGCCCAGGTCCCTGAGTCACCGCTTGGAAAGTGGCCTGAGTTGCATCAGACTTTGTGTGAAGGAGAACTAGACTTCTGTCGGGGGCACAGAGGTGGAGGACTGGTTTTGTTATTGCCGCTGAAACTGCTCTTCTTTAAAATTTCTTTTTGAATTGAGGTATAATTGGTGAACACCATTACATTCATTTCAGGTGTACATTTGTGTATGTTGTGAAATAAAACAATCAGGGCAACAAGTCTAGTTAACATCCCTCACCATGCAGAGTCACACAGGTATTTTTTTTTTGTTAGGAACTTTTGAAATCTACCCTCTTAGCCTTAGTTGCCATGCTGCACGCAACATCGCCGTGACTTATTTATTTATTTTTGTCTTTTTAGGGCCGCACCCGCAGCATAGGGAAGTTCCCAGGCTAGGGGTCTAATCAGAGCTGTTGCCACCGGGCGACACCACAGTCACAGCAAAACAGGATCTGAGCCACACGTCTGCAACTTACACCACGGCAATGCCGGGTCCTTAACCAACTGAGAGAGGCCAGGGATCGAACCTGCAACCTCATGGTTCCTAGTTGGATTCGTTTCTGCTGCGCCATGACGGGAACTCCCCCATGACTTATTTATAACTGGTGATGTGTACCTTTTGACTCCCTTCATTCATTTTGCCCCTGGGCCTGGCTGCCCACCGCTGGCAACCACTAATGTCTTCTCTGTATCTGTGAGCTTGGGTGTTCTTGTGTGTTGCCATCATTGTTTTTTCAGACTCCACATGTAAGTGATATCATGCAGTATTTGTCTTTCTCTGTCTGATATTTCAGTTAGCATAATCCCCGCAAGGACCAGCTATGTTGTCACGAATGGCAAAATTCCGTTCTTTTTTATGGCTGAATAATATTCCGTTGTATATTATATATTTCATCATCAGTGAAATAACATTTTCTTTTCTTTATCCGTGCATCCGATGGACACTTATCTTGACCATTGTGAATAATGCTGCAGGGAACATAGAGAGGTCCATGTCTTTTTGAATTAGTGTTTCTGTTTTTTTGGGGGGTAAATGGAAATGGAATTGCTGGATCATATGGGAGTCTTACTTTTAATTTTTTGAGGAACCTCTATACAGTTTTCTCTAGTAGCTATACCAGTTTACATTCCCACCAAGACGGCACAAACTCTCCCTTCTCTCCAAGTTCTCACCCGCACTTGTCATTTCTTGTCCTTTTGACCCTAGACATCCTAACGGGTGTGAGATGATGCCTTAATGTGACTTTAATTTGCGTTTCCCTGAAGGTTAGTGATGCTGGGCACCTTTTCATGTACTGAAACTGCTATTCTGTCTGATGTAATACACATCATATCTATGTAATCATTTAAATAAAATTGAGTTTGCCCTTGTATATAATTATTATTCAATTATACAATTTATATTGATATTCCTATTCTTATTTTGTCTTTTTAGGGCCACACCCGCAGCAAAGGTCCCAGGCTAGGTGTCGAATTGGAGCTACAGCTGCCGGCCTACACCACAGCCACAGCAATGCAGGATCCAAACTGCATCTGTGACCTACACCACAGCTCACAGCAACACCGGATCCCACAGCCCACTAGCGAGGCAGGGATCAAACCTGCATCCTCATGGATACTAGTTCCACGAGGAATACTAGTCCACAACCAGAACTCCCTGTATTTATATTATTAATAGCTTCCCATACTATGTCAAATAGTCTTGGAAACATGACTTTTAATAACTTCCTAATATTTTATTATATTATTTCATTGATAATGCTCAATGCTTAGGAAAATATGCTGAAAAAGACAAGTTCAGAAGGGTAAACTTCATGCAGTTTTTCTGAAATGAAGTTTAACAATGTGTTTGTCTCCTGTGATCCAGTATTTCTATTTCTGGAAACTTATCATCAGGAAGTAATAAGAGATGTGGACAAAAAGTGATGAACAAAGGTTTTTGTTTTAGCGTTATGATATCAAAACTAGAGATCATTTAGGAGTTCCAATTGTGGCGCAGCAAAAACGAATCTGACTAGGAACCATGAGGTTGTGGGTTCGATCCCTGGCCTCACTCAGTGGGTTAAGGGTCTGGCGTTGCTGTGAGCTGTGGTGTAGGTTGCAGACGCGGCTTGGATCCCACGTTGCTGTGGCTGTGGTGTAAGCCGGCAGCTGTAGCTCAGATTGGACCCCTAGCCTGGGAACCTCCACATGCCACGGGTGCAGCCTCCAACATGACAAAAGACAAAAAAACAAACAACAAAAAAAGAAATCATCTAAATGTTCAGCAGTGAGCAAAGAGTTACATAAGTGACAGTGCTTTTCCAGGCGTTGCCTGTTTGTTGACGTGGCTTGTTTAGCATCAGATGTTTGTAGCCTGAGACACAGAAAATAGGTCTGGTCTGATACCTGGCAGATTGGATGCTGCTGCCACCGCTCGCACTGTACCTATTCATTCCCCGCCGACCGCCTTGGATTGGGGTGGGGCTGGCTAGTTTGTCTCCGTTTCATTTCTTTGGCAACTCATGACTCCTGGCTGCAAAGATTCTTCAGATGGTCTCATGGACATCAAACAGTGACAGCCCAACATTTGGTTGCATAAAGTGCAAATGAATCATGAACACGTGGATTATATTTCCGTTCAAATACACAGGGATTTCAATTTATGGGAAATGGACTGTGGGCTGCACACATTAGCGCTAGGTTTGGGAAATTGGTCGAATCCCTGACCCAATCCTGAGTTTGTTGTGTCCATCTGCTCTTCCCCTCAGCGCCCCTTCTTAGCGTCCTAGAAAAAACAGCTGTTTCTTTCCAGGGGATGCGAAAAGCTAGCCTTTTCTCCAAGAGAGATGGGAGGCCAACTTAATTCGCCAGAGGTTCCTGAAATTTATTTCTTTTGTCCCCTAGCCAGTGAAGACTAAACAAAACACAGAATGGATCGTCCCTTCCCCTTGGCTTCTGTGTTGGAACTTCCTTTTTATTTCTCTCTTTAGTTTCTTCTCTGCCTCGATGTCGCACGTCTCTTCCATTGCTTATCCCTTAGATGATGGAATTTCCTGAGGCTTCTTCCTGAGCCTGTTGTTCTCGTTTTACTTTCTAGGTCATTTTAAATCTGAACCTTTAGCTTTGATGACTTTCTCTACGCTGATGATGCCCAGCTTTCTGTCCCCAGCCCAGATCTGTCTCCCGGCCCCCAGTTCTTTCCTCCATGTGCCCATCAGCCATCTTTACTCTCTGCAGCCACAGATGCCCCAAACTCAGTATGTCCAAGCTCCATCCTTTTCCTCCTC